>JAQGBW010003650.1:0-15732 GCA_034698625.1 Julus scanicus | reverse complement strand
AACAAAACTGCTAAAATGGTGTTCAGCAACATCTTCAACAAACTTCAGTGGCCAAATTGAAGTCTCTTCAAATTATTCCTCTTATATATATATATATATATATTAGCAGAAGTAAATTTGATATTGTATCTGAATGGTAACAGTATGGGTGACAGGAAGGTCGATCTTAAATTTATTTATATATCTCTACAATATTTATGCCATTTTTTGAGAGGCCACTCAAAAAGACGTCCTCGAAATTCCTTCAAAAATTCCCCCAATCCCTGTCCACAAGTGTCTATTTTAACCCAGACCCCTCCTCACCCTCAAGGACTTCCATGATTTTTTGTGTAAACTATAGGGTATTCAGCAAATTTGGTGGAATATACAAAGGACCATCCTGTTAATTTCCAAGCACCCACATCACTACAAATTCCACGACATTATTCCAGATTTTTCTGATTCTCCGAAATTTCCTGACCTCGATCAGAAAATCCAGCATAAAATTGGTGTTTAACACAAAGTTAGGCATAATTCCAGATTTTACCGGTTTTAAAAATTTGAATATGTTTGTGATAGGGACACATTTCTTCTGGTGTCCGATTCCATGCACTTTCACTGACATAAAACTTAATAAAAATGTAACAAAAAATCCAAAAACTTAAAAAATATCATTAAAAGTGGACGTTCGTAATGACTCCTTCCCTCCTTTCCCTTGTCCACATGACAGCGGACGTCCCCCACCCCCTCTTGAGGACGTTCTTTTTGAATGGCCCCTAAGTGAATTTGTTGTCTGGTTAGTGCTCACAGATAACATATTTCTTTCTGGGAATTGTTTTTTCAAGTTCTCAGAAATACAACCGGACCATATATTCAAGCCACAAATGATTCTTTGTTCATTGGAGGGCAGTGGTCTTAAAACCTTGAGCACACACACTACATATTATTTTCGATAAACACTTAAACAAAAATGCACTTTTAAAAACGTAAATTTATAGATATATATTACATATCTGGATGCATACATACAGGGTTGTCCAGAATTCCTCACGACCATACTTTTTTCTTAAATCTTATAGTTAAGATATTTCTGTTAATATGGTTAAACAGGAAGTCACGTGTGCTCTATCCACTGATGTTGTTAGATTTTAACTTCGACTATTTGTTTACGAAAATTGAAATTATAACTCTGTTCCCCTAACACTTTGAACAAAATGTCGAATCAGGAAAAGGAGGAGAATGGTTTGTTTGTATGAAATCAAATGTTTTCATCTTCGCTGGCAATTATTTAAACATTATACAATGTTTTTGGGAACTGAGGGAAACGCAAAATACCACAAAATTTACAAATTTTGTGTGATAACGTATTTTACTGATATGAATTCCAGAGATGACATGTTATGCAGTATCCTCCAAGTAATTTTGCACAATTTAATGTGTTCACATAAACATGGTCATGCATGCAAAGATATATGGGAAATTCACAATCGCAAAACCAGCCTTTAGCCTAATTTCAGTTCACAAATAAAGTAACGTGTCCAGGAACCTAAACCTAAATCACATACACTGCTGTGCCAATTAAAGTTATATCTAGTTGTAGAGCACAAATGGATGCATAAATCATTACCAGGCGAATCTGATGCCCAGTTTGTGTAGTTCCCTAAAGTACTTCCGTCTGTCCAATGCCAAGTTCCAGAGCCCGTAGTTCTGGACAATCCTGTGAAGAAGCAGTGTTCAGAGTCCATGTTATTGGTGTACATTTTCAACAAGACACTGCGCACGAATTCATCCTTGTCTCCATCTTGGATTTTCACCAAACTCATGTTTCTCTTTTCACACTGAATTTTGGCGTCTGAAAACTTGCGTACTGCTTCCATGTAGAAGTAAATGACATTCTTACCAAAGTGGAAACATTGCTGCCCTCCACAATCAACTTCTGGAAAACGAATGGTTCCAAAAATCATATATGGGCATATGAAATTATCGGGTGGGCCAATAAAAAGAAAGCCAACTTTATAAAAATCATTAAAAAGGTTATTTGTTAATGGTATTTAATAAAAATGTGTACAAATGTTGTTTTTCTCTTTACTTTCGAATTGCCCTCGTTCACGTTATTTTTTAATGACGTAATCATTCGAATTTTTGTCTTTCAAAATGGCGTACACTGAAGAAGAATGAACCGCGATATTTTTTTTTGCGTAAAACGAAAAATTACAGTGCTTGGAAATTTTTGAAACTGTTACCGAAATTGAAATTGGGTTGTATACTATTTAAGTACACATGTACAAATTTTCAATAAATTCCATTAACAAATAAATAACCATTTCATGATTTTTATAAAGTTGGATCACTTTTTATTGGCCCAAAAGTATAAGCCAACTTTATGAAAATTATAAAATGGCTATTTGTGTTGATGTTTCTTAATGGAATTTATTGAAAATTTATACATGTGTACTTAAATAGGATACAAAATAAATCCCTATTTCAATTTGTGTCCAAAGTTAGCACCTTTCTTCTGAAACAGTTTAAAAAATTTCCTAGCACTGTAATTTTTCGTTTTACGCAAAAAAACTTATCGCGGTTTTTTCTTCTTCAGTGAACGCCATTTTGAAAGACAAAAATTCGAATGATTACGTCATTGTACAAATTTTCATTAAATTCCATTAACAAATAACCATTTCATGATTTTTATAAAGTTGGCTTACTTTTTATTGGCCCACCCTATATATACGGCTATGCAGTGATTAATACTGCATTTACAAATTACATAATATGACATACTCAGCATTATATAATTTTCTGATGTAGTATAATTAATACTTTTAACAGATTTTACCTGAACAGTTTTGGCCTCCCATTGGAATTGGACATTTACACTCGTAATGTGAATCATTGTTTCCAGATAAACCCACACTGCAAATGCCGCCATTTTTGCAAGGATTTGGGCAACACGGATTCCGGTGTTCTATGGGCAGCGCTGAAATTAAAATCCAATAGTTAGACACATGCCCTGTACATCCATTTTATAAAAAAAAATCAACTTAATATCTGCCCAAATAGACTCGTACAAATCAATCCCTTACGTTCTTGAAACATTCCAGCATGCAGTAGAACTTCTATAAACTAATACCCGCTAGCCTAACATCCCCTCTAAACTACTACAGATTGCAGGTCTCAATATGGGCTCCATAGTCAATCTAATAAACCCCTTTTAACAGATATACAATATGGTCCCACACTATTCATAAACTGTTATAGTACATCACATTCAGGGAAAAAAGGGAAATACAGTAGGATCAAAGGGAGCTACAAAAAATGTGTTTGTCCTAAAAAGCACTGGAAAAAATGGTCAAAGTTCTTCTGTACTGTCAGCTTTGTCCACAACATTCTTTTACTCTCTTCCCCTACAATCCCCCACAATATATACGCCTTAGACATATATTATAGGTTAGGTAACAAAAATTCATAGGTAGAAAACTAGAAGTTAGGATACTTTCATAGGGAACGGGTCAAAATCTCGAAAAAAAAAAATCTCGATCAAAAAACATCAAAAATCAGAATCTAGAAAGAACAAAAATCTCGAAAACCAAAATCTCGAAAACCAAAATAGCGAAAAATCAAATATTTAATAACCTAACCTAACCTAGTCGAGATTTTACTTTTCGAGATTTTTTCACTCGAGATTATTTTTAAGTTATTTTATATTTCGAGATTTTGATCTATCCCGATTCATATAAACTTTTACAATGCCCCTCATTTTAAGTTACTCATTTTCATTACTCCAATTACTCAATTACTTATATAAAAGTATTTTTATTCATATTCGATTACTACATTGGCAAATTACTTTAATAGTCGAGGACATTTAAAATCACCCATTTATATGTTTGTATAATCGAGTACATTCTACTCATACGTTTTGAGTACATTTTGCATGCAATTACTTTTGTAAATTTTGTATTTAAATAGTACACTTACCAGGTGGTAAAAAATTGAAATTGATAATTTCATAATTGTTGATTTGAACACCTTGAGGGCTGTAGTTGTTCACAGTGACAGGTCCAGCTGGATTAAACAAGGAATAATAATTCGTTTTATTGGTGATATTAGCAGATAATTACTAAATATACTATTACTACATTTTTTTAGGGGAGAGTGAGTAGGTATGGGCCATTTTTCACCTTTTTATTTTTAAAATTATTCACAAACCATAAAAAGTAACAAATTATATTCACAAATTTACTTTATGCTATTGTGAATAGTGTTGACATGGTGTATACTTTAATGTAATATGGCCTGATTAAAATTTTTGATTAATTAAAATATAAATTATTTGTCATTTGCCTGATTCTTTGCATCGTTGTCCAAATCCTAATTTCCGGATGAATTCTTTGAATTGGTCGTTTGAATCTTCAGTAAGAATATTTTCAATACATGGCGAGGCTAAAACAGATCTGCACAACAAAACTACAAAAATGGTGTTTAGCAACATGTTGGATAAACTTGAGTGACTAATTTAAGTTTGCATTTATATATATTTGTGGTTGAAGGAAAGTACTTCTTGATTCGTCTTTCAATCGATGTAATTAGCTTTTCGGATCTGGTAAATATCTCTGTTGACAGTTTAAAAAAAGTGCATGTCTCGATTTCATTAATTAGACAGATCTGTCTGGAAATTTCTCGTGGGAAAAGTATTTATCAAAGTTCTCACAGATAAAAATGAAAATGTTAAAAGGTCATATATGCCAAGTCATATCCAATATGCAGTAAGTCCAGATATGTGCAGTAATCGTCTCTGTACTTCAAAATGTTACGGATGTGCTTTTTTGTGGAAAATAAACTTTTGTGTACGATTCAGGTACTGTAAAATTTGGATACTTTGGCATGATTTGGGACTTTGGGTTACATTGGGGGTAACTTTGGACCAGTCATCGATTTTCCCGATTTGGAGTGTTTTAATGGAGTTTTTCAGTCATTTTTTATTCAACTCTGGAGTCATATTTTGGTGACTTACCAATATTAAAAACTTATCATTTCAAAATGACGGCCATTTTTATTGGGACGCCTGCTTTTTATGCTTTTACCAAATTCTGTCAAACTTTCATCTCGGGTGAAATTATATGATTCCTAAATGTCCTAACTATTATTCGTGTGAATAGAAAACATTTACGTAAAATTATACCTAGGCTAAATTAATTACAAACCAGATATGTGCAATTTGTGACTGCCCAAAATTTGAGTTGGAATTTTGATAAATTTGTTTTTTATTTTCTTATTGTTTAACTCGAAAAGTAGAGATCCAAGTGCCCTTTTTTAATAGCCATGTTTTCAGACAAACATAGAAAATACCATATATGGACATAGTATGGTGCTAAAAACTATTAGTACAAACCTTTATTAGTATCATTTGTTCTGATCATCTAATTCTATTATTAATCCTATAAAAATAGTAATTAAGAACACAATAGATGAGCGTAAAATTGCTTTCATATGGTTTATATATGTTAGTTTACATGTTTTGTTTAAGTATACATGTATTCATTGTATGCCCATACTATGATTACTCTGTATACGAGTAGAAGAAAATTAATTTTCATATAGATATGGACTTACATATTGCCATATATGTCGAAAACATGTGGAGACGCCATATGGAGACCAATGTAGTTTTAGAAAGCCCATATACCATTATTCAAATATGGCTTGCCAAACACGATATAAATTTCATGTCGGGCACATATATATAGCCGCCTGGGCAGCAATATCTAAAGGCTTAATTTCCGTTCACAAATATTGTAATTTTTCCAGCCATGTTTACCATCACATCTAAATTTTGACCATCCATAGTTATGATTTTGAGAGCAAATATAAACGCATAATCCATCAGCACTAAAAACTGTTCCCCAGTTTGTGTAACTTCCCAAAGGGCTTCCGTCTGTCCAATGCCAATCTGCACTGGTCGAAGTTCTGGACAATCCGAGGATGAAGCAGTATTCAGAGTTTTTAATACTTTCGTCCATTTTCAACGTACTGCGGACGAATTTATCTTTGTCTTGATCTGGGATTTTCAACAAACTCATGTTTCTCTTTTCACATTGAATTTTGGCATCGGAAAACTTGGGTAGATTATCCTTGTAAATGTACATGACCATGTCACCATAGTGGAAACATTGTTGGCCTTCACATTCAACCTCTGAAAAACCAATGGTAAGAGTATTAGGAGTGCATTAGTGGAATCTCATATGTGGGCCATGTATGGACAAATGATTTTTTATATTCACGTCTAAACCGGAACTTGTACACACTTGGAATTGCATGTATGGTGACCAGTACGGTAATTATTCATCCACATAAATTTGTATGTGTCTAATCTCTAGCTGTATAATCCAACATACAATGTACATTCAAATGTAATATTCATATGTACATTTAGTAGTGCACATCAAACATATGAAAAAAATAACGAAAGGACCATTATCAGATCTTAACAATTTGTTAAAGTTAATCAGCAAAAATAAAAGATACTATTTTCACTTGCCAATCGACACTTGTGTATAATTATGCTCTGATACGTTTGGGAATGTAAAAGATAATTTAATTTGGATGAAATCAGCTTGGCGATCGTTCGATCAGGACCCAAGTTGTTCAAAACCCTTTATCATTTTCCCACCCAGGTATAATTAAAACTTTTAACATATTTTACCTGAACAGTTTTGGCCTTTCATTGGAGCTGGACATTCACACTGGTAATAAGAATCATTGTTTCCAGATAAGCCCAC
This sequence comes from Julus scanicus, assembly GCA_034698625.1. Taxonomy (NCBI): domain Eukaryota; kingdom Metazoa; phylum Arthropoda; class Diplopoda; order Julida; family Julidae; genus Julus; species Julus scanicus. Next base: position 8,974 of record JAQGBW010003650.1, on the reverse strand, counting down.
ACTGCAAATGCCGCCATTTTGGCATGGATTTGGGTTACACGGATTCAGATAATCTTTAAAAAATATAATGTTGTTAACAATACAAAAACTAGCAAATACAAACTTATTACTTGAATGGAAGAACGATATATGACGAATGTATGAACATATGTCCATCATCTCATGATGTTTTAAGATAACTTCAATCATGCATGTCCACTTTTAGTTACTTGTGAATTTTACCTGAACAGTTTTTGCTTCCAATTAGATGTGGACATTTGCAAGAATAAGTTACATTGCTTTCTGATTCGCCCAATTTGCAAATGCCGCCATTTTGGCATGGATTTGGGTCACACGGATTCAGATGATCTGTGAAGAAATACAACCTTATTAACAATAAACAATGTAGCAAATACAACATGGGGACGAAAAACGATATATGGAACATGCATAAAAAGACAAGTTACATTAGTAATTTTATATTTTTACATGTAAGTGTTTTGTATACTATTGTATGAATATATGTCCTACATCTAAGGATATTTCATATGTGCCCACACTGAAAACTCAAAATGTGCAAAAATGCTTACCAAATGTGTAAAAAAGTTGCGCACACCTAAATGTGTAAAATTACCTATTTTTATATGCAATATAACACATTTGAATGTCAAAATGTCATTTTTACATATAAAAATTTCAGTGAAGGTTTAGTTTTGCACTTATCATTTTCGTAATTTAACATATGTGCTGTGTAAAATTTTATCACGAATATTTGTGAATTTCACCTGAACAGTTTTTGCCTCCAATTAGATGTGGACATTTGCAAGAATAAGTTCCATTGCTTCCTGATTCGCCCAATTTGCAAATGCCGCCATTTTGGCAAGGATTTGGGTCACACAAATTCCGTTGTTCTGTCAAGAAATTATATAATGTTACTAACAATTCACACATTAACAAATATATGCTTCAAACCAAGGTGTAAAAACGGATATATTCCCGCTGTTCATAATTTCATACTTGAAGTTTGCCATATATGGACATTGAAAATAAATATGTCAAGACATACTGTAAATGGTCATTTATTGCATGATCATAACATGGCATATACAACTTTTAATCATTTTTCCTCTCATGTGACTCTAAATGCCTTCATGATGAATTTAAATATTTGTTAATATTGTGAACTTACTAGGTGGCAAAAGGTTGACATTGATGACTTCAAAATTGTTGATATGAACATCTTGTGGGCTGTAGATGTTTACAGTGCCAGGTCCAGCTGGATTAAACAGAATTATAGTTCGTTTTATGAATGCATGATATTAGCTAATATTTACAAGATACATAAACTGTCACATGGATTACAAAAATTATATTTTACTTATATGGATATAAAAGAAAAATGGACATGTTTGGACATAACAGAAATTAGGAAAAGTCGAACTCTCATAATTTGCAATGCCTTGTACATACTAGATGAAACACGAAACTGAAACAGGGTTTCGAAAACATGTTTGTAATATCTGGATGCTCACCAGATTTCTGCAAACAAGTTTTATGAAACTTTTACAAAAAAAAAGTGTTTCCATGAAACATTGAAATCACAGTTTTAATGCAGAACAATTGATTTCTGACAATGAAATAGCACAAATGTAAAATGAAAAAATGTAAAAAAATCTAAAATGAAAAACTGTAAAAAAATGTAAAATGAAAACATGTAAAAACAAAGTTAGTTTTACTGCAAAAATGCTGCAATTTTTCATATCTGTATTTTGCAAAAAACAAAGTTATCTTTCAATAAATATCACAAAACAAAAACTGAAAACTATGAAAATGAAAAATGCTGAAACAATCAGCTGGTGGTATTTTCCTTTTTTTTCTTTTTTGTTTATTAAAATTTTGGCGTTTAGTAAATGAATCGTTATTTTATGATTGACATTGCAGAGATGTTTATTGCAAAATACAGATAAAACTGTTTATTAATTAACGTGTACGTCATAGGTTAAAAAAATACAAAAACTGAATAATTTATTGAAAAGTTGCAGTATTTCTGCAGTAAGAGAACAATTTTTCTTCTTTAAAACTGCGATTTTCAACACAAATATTGCCCTTTTTTTTTAAAAAAAAATCTGCAGTTTCGTTTTTCACTAACAACTAAATATCTGGGATTTAATCTGATATTATTTACCTGATTCTTTGCATTTTTCTCCAAATCCCAATTTCCGTATGAAATTCTTGAATTGGTCGTTTGATTCATCCGAGAGCACATTTGTAAAATACGGTGAAGCGAAGACACATTTGCACAACAAAACTGCTAAAATGGTGTTCAGCAACATCTTCAACAAACTTCAGTGGCCAAATTTAAGTCTCTTCAAATTATTCGTCTTATATATAGTATTGGCAGAAGTAAATTTGATTTTGTATCTGCATGGTAACAGTATGGGTGACATTAAGTTCAATCTTTATTTACACATATCAATAAGATTTATGTCCTTTTATAAAAGGCCACTCAAAAAAGATGTCCTCGAAATTCCTTCAAAAATTCCCCTAATCCCACCCCTACCCCTGTCCACAAGTGTCTATTTTAACCCAGACCCCCTTCCCCACCCTAATGGACTTCATTTTTTTTTGTAAAGTATAGGGTATTCAACAAATTTGTTGGAATCTACAAAGGACCATCCTGTTAATTTCCAAGCACCCGCATCACTACAAATTCCACGACATTATTCCAGATTTTTCTGATTCTCCAAAATTTCCTGACCTCGATCAGAAAATCCAGCGTAAAATTGGTGTTTAACACAAAGTTAGGCATAATTCCAGACTTTACCGAGGTTTTAAAAATTTAAGTACGTATGGGATTTCTTCAGGTGTCCGATTCCACTTTCACTTATCTTTAAAACTTAATAAAAATTAAACAAAAATTCCATCAATAGTGGACGTTCATAATGGCTACTTCCATTCCTCCCCCTGTCCACATGACAGCAGACTTTCCCCACCCTCTCCTAAAGACGTCCTTTTTGAATGGCCCCTAAGTGAATTTGTTGTCTGGTTAGTGCTTACATTTAAAATATTACTTTCTAGGAATTTTTTTTAGCCATAAATAATTCTTTGTTCATTGTAGGGCAGTGTTCTTAAACCCTTGAGCCCACACTACATTTTATTTTCGATAAACACTTGAACAAAAAATGCACTTTTAAAAATGTAAATTTATAGATATGTCACATATCTGGGTATACATATAGGGTAGACCAGAATTCCTCACCGCCTCACATTTTTCCTTAAATCTTATAGTTATGAAAATTCTGTTAATGGGGTTAAACAGAAAGTCACGTGTGCTCTAGCCACTCATGGTGTTTAATTTTAACTACGACCAATTGTTTTAGGAGATTTAAATAATAACTCTGTACCCATAACACTTAGACCAAAATGTAGAACCAGGAAAAGATAAATAGATGTGCATTTGCATAAAATCAACTGTTTTCATCTTCATTGGCAATTATTTAAACCTTTTACAATGTTTTTAACAACTGAGGGAAACTCCAAATAGTATCTTTTCAATAAATTTCATTAACAAATAACCATTTCATGATTTTGGCTTATTTTTCATTGGCCCAAAAGTAAGCCAACTTTATAAAAATCATAAAATGGTTATTTGTAGATGGAATTTATTGAAAATTTCTACATGTGTACTTAAATAGGATACAAAAAAAATTCCCTATTTCAATTTGTGTTCAAAGTTAGCACTTTTCTCCGGAAACAGTTTTAAAAAATTGCCTAGCGCTGTATTTTTTCGTTTTACGCAAAAACATATCGCGGTTATTTTTGAAACGCCATTTTGAAATACAAATTCGAATGATTACGTCATTAAAAAAGAACGTAAACGAGGGCAATTTAAAAGTAATGAGAAAAACAATATTTGTACACATTTTCATTAAATTCCATTAACAAATAACTTTTTTATGATTTTTATAAAGTTGGCTTACTTTTTGCTGGCCACCCTGTATGTAAGATCTTAATAATATAGACATGCACTTTATGCAAGAATCTAAACCAGATATGTGTTAATAGGGCCATATATGGCCATATATACTCCTTTTACTTGGATACTACCATGAATACTAGAATATATGAAAGGTAGCCTTTAGCCTAATTTAAGTTCACAGATAAAGTAACGTGTCCAGGAACCAAAATCACATGCAGTGCTGTGCCAATTAAAGTTAAATCTAGTTGTAGAGCACAAAAGGACGCATAAATCATTATCAGGCGAGCCTGATCCCCAGTTTGTGTAGTTCCCCAAAGGACTTCCGTCTGTCCAATACCAAGTTCCAGAGCCCGTAGTTCTGGACAATCCGGTGTGGAAGCAGTGTGTAGAGTCCATCTTATTGGCGTACATTTTCAACATGGTACTGCGGACGAATTTATCCTTGTCTCCATCTTGGAGTTTCACCAAACTCATGTTTCGTTTTTCACACTGAGTTTTGGCGTCTGAAAACTTGAGTACTGCTTCCGTGTAAACGTAAATGACAGTTTTGCCAAATTGGAAACATTGCTGGCCTCCACAATCAACTTCTGGAAAACAAATAGTTCGAAAAACAATGTATGGGCATACCCTGGTGAAAAAAACAATAGAAACCAATAGAGATTTCTATTGTTATTTTGACACTTTATTGGTTTTAATTGTTTTCTATAGTTCCTGTAATGACTTCTATCGACTTCTATTGATTCCTACGGTTTAGCTGTATTGACTGAACAATAGAAAACCATAGTAAACAATTCAAACCAATAAAACCAATAGAAATTTTCTTTTGATACCAATAGAAAACAATGTTCCAAATAACAATAGAAATTAATAGAAATCTTTATTGTTTTTCTCTATATGTACACCTGAGTGCAAAAAAATCGACTCACCTGCCTAAGTCAAGTGAAAATGTGTTTTTCTTAGCACCCAAACATCTGATTTTAAATCGGAAAAATGCGTTTTGTAGACAATTTATTCCTCTTTATAATTCGCTTAATTTGCAGAAAATTTCTGATGCATCATTGCGGCGAAATATGTTGAACCTTAAAGCAACCTAAATTTTCATTATTTATGCGATATGCATTTTGTAAACCTGTGTTAATTAATGGTTTCTAGATGAAATGACCACTCCACCAAAAGTAGTCACTCAAGTTGCAGGCTATTCTCCAGAGAAATTCAGCAGAAATATTTTTCACACCAGGCGAATTATACACAGGAATAAATTGTCTACAAAACACATTTTTTTCCGATTTTAAATCGGACATTTGGTTGCGGAGAAAAACACATTACATATATGTCATATTTAGCACTATATAATTTTCCCACCTAGATATAATTAATTAATAATTTTAACAGATTTTACCTGTACAGTTTTGGCCTTCCATTGGAGTTGGACATTTACACTGATAATATGAATCGTTGTTTCCAGATAAGCCCACACTACAAATGCCGCCATTTTGGCATGGATTTGGGTCACACGGATTCAGATGATCTGTCAAAAAATTTATTCTTGTTAACATTACAAAATGTAGCAGATACAAACGTGCTACTTGGATGGAAGAACGACATATGGCACATGTAGTAAAAGTCAGGTTATATCAGAAATTGAATATTTTGTGCTTAAATGAATATACATCGAATATCTTACATGTCCAATTTTATTTACTTGTGAATTTTACCTGAACAGTTTTTGCCTCCAATTAGATGTGCCCAATTTGCAAATGCCGCCATTTTGGCAAGGATTTGGGTCACACGGATTTCGGGGTTCTGTTAAAAATTTATATAATGTTATTAACAATACATTTAATGATTTCATGATGAATTCAAATATTTGTTAATATTGTGAACTTACCAGGTGGCAAAAGGTTGACATTGATGACTTCAAAATTGTTGATATTAACACCTTGTGGGCTGTAGATGTTTACAGTGGCAGGTCCAGCTGGATTAAACAAGGAATAATAGTTAGTTTTATAAATGAATGATATTAGCTAATATTTACAAGATAAACTGTCACATGGATTAAAAAATCTGAAGGTATATAACGAAAATAGACATGTTTGTACAAAACAGAAATTAGGTACAGTCGAACCCTCATAATTGCACAGCACTTTGTAAGATTTTCAACTGAGAACAGGGGGCGCCACTGAATAATACATGTATTTATCCATGTTTTCTTAAATATATAGAGGATTACTTAAAGCATACAGTATTTGGACTTTAATGTTTTTAAATATACAGTCGAACCCGCCTAATTGCACAGCAACCCGGCAAGTCGAAAATGATCAATTAACCGGTTTATGCAATTATCCGGGTTTTGTTTACAGTAATCCTACCTTAATTTTTTTTTCCAAAAATCCTTCAAATGACTAGATTAGCTATTTGTACATGTAAGAATATTGTATAATGTCTACATGAGCACTACACGTTTAGTCATACCTGTATATGCGAAAAATTATAGCCACACATAAACCTAACATATTTCATACATTGACCATGTTGGATTATTCCATCTCGATGTGCAAATATCCGGTCACAATCCCATACAAAAGTTGCACAAGAGACTTGAAAATCATATGCATTTATCCGGTTTGTGCAATTATCCGGTTTCACATCATGTGCAAAACATAGGGCAAAAATTCAGGTTAATAAGAAGAATAATCATACCATGTCAAGCATGCACATAAACATGTTCACATATGTCATATAAATGTAGCAAAAAACATGCAACATACAACTGTATACTTTCGGGTATGGCCTAATTACAATTTTTGATTTATAAAAATATAAATTATTTGTCATTTACCTGATTCTTTACATCGTTGTCCGAATCCTAATTTCCGAATGAATTCTTTAAATTGGTCATTTGATTCATCAGAAAGAACATTTCCAAAACATGGCGAGGCTTAGACAGATCTGCACAACAAAACTAACAAAATGGTGTTTAGCAGCATGTTGGATAATCTCGAGTGACTGAGTTTTAAGTACTTTAATTACTTCTTATATAGTTTAAAAGGAACTAAATCTGACATGTCTGTTATTGGTTAGAACTTTATTTCCTTTTTTTGATCTTGTGACAGGAAGGTTTGCGGCAATGTTATTCTTTATTCACAGATATTTTTATAATTGAACCGGATATGTATGACTAGTTCTCAGAAAACTATATTTCCTTTTGGAAAGTTTTGTTTTTTTGAATTTTCAGAAATGAATTATTTTTACAAGGTTTTCTTTATCGAAAATCAGTGTTGCAATATTATGGCCCATCAAGGGTTAAATATGGCCCATACATGGATGTATGTGCCCCACATGTGCCCATGATGCCCATGTATGTAGCTTTTTCAGTCATTTTTTATTCACACTCTTCAGTCATATTCTGGTGACTTACCAATATTACAAATTTAGCATATTCAAAACGATGGCTATTTTATTGGGAAGCTTTTTGTGTTTTACCTAATTCTGTCAAACTATCATCTTCCCTTGGTGAAAAAACAATAGAAACCAATAGAGATTTCTATTGGTTTCTATTGTTATTTGGACACTTTATTGGTTTTAATTGTTTTCTATGGTTCCTCTATTGACTTCAATGGTTTAGCTGTATTGACTGAACAATAGAAACCAATAGAGATTTCTATTGGTTTCTATTGTTATTTGGACACTTTATTGATTTTAATTGTTTTCTATGGTTCCTGTATGGACTTCTATTGGCTTCTATGGTTTAGCTGTATTGACTGAACAATAGAAAACAATATAAAACAATTGAAACCAATAAAACCAATACAAATTTTATATTGATAACAATAGAAAACAACGTTCCAAATAACAATAGAAAACAATAGAAATCTCTTGTTTTTTTCACCAGGGTTGGGATGAAAAACTAAAACCGCATTTGCTAAAACAGGTGAATTATGTGATTCCTAAATACTCCAACTATTATTCAAGTGAATATCAAACATATTTACATAAACTTTAGGCTAATTAAGTTAGTCAAAAACCAGATATGATAATTTTACAAGTAATTCTAATTTGAAATTCTGCAATTTTTATAAATTTTTTATTGTTTAACTCGAAAAGAAGGGACTTAAGTGCCCTTGTTTAATATCCACATATGGCTATAAATATTTTTAGACATACATAGAAAATATCATATATTGACATAATGTGTGACATCCTGTAGCATTTAAGGCGCTAATCACTTTTAGAACACACCTTTATTATTTCCATGTGTTCTGCTAATCTTAACTTATTATTAATAGTTATTAGAAAAAACAATAGATCATTGCAAAAATGCTTTAACATGTTTTATATATGGTAGTTTACATGTTTAAACCATATATGCATACGCCGAGTCATAAAAACGTAGAACCCAATAAAAATTCCCAACTTGGTGAAATATGTCTCGATTTAAATTAAATTTAAAAATAACATAGAAAAATAGCGTTAAAACAAAAATTTATTATAAAATGTGAAAATGTTCTCCTTTGTGGCCTTTTCGCAAACCCGGAGTGTAAGGCTCCACTCTTTGATTGACGAATCTTTGTAACGTATCTTCAATATTATTAATCTTCGATTTGTAAACCATTTCCTAGAGAACTCTCCAAATTTTTTAGTTCACCGGATTCGAGTCCGGACTGTTTGGTGGCCAGTGGTTGGGTTCGAGGAGCCGTGGTGTTTCCCGTTGCAGCGGTTCAACTGTTTCTCGAGCACGGTGAGCGGGCTCACCATTTTGTTGAAAAATGAATAAAATCCTAGATTTGTTGCGTGTCCTGAACAAGGTTTTTGTTCCTACACTATTGTTCTACATAAATGTCAAATTTCATTTAAATCGAAGCATTTTTCAACAAGTTTTGATTGATGTTTTTTAATTGGGTTCTGCTTTTTTATGACTCACAGCTAGTGTTACATTTTATGCCTATATGCGAGTATATGATTATTAATTTTCACATGTGAACGTTTTGTTAATGTATGAACTATGGTATATATATA
>JAQGBW010003649.1:0-15732 GCA_034698625.1 Julus scanicus | reverse complement strand
TGGATTTAAAATTTAGATAAATCCTGTATTAAAAATATCCCAAAACAAAGTTTGTATTTCGTAGTATGTATTTTTCTGAACCTGTGGTTGAAATTTCAAAAAACAATATTAGTTCCTAAGCAAATTATATAAAAAAATCACATATTTTAAAAATTTGAATTGTTTTTGGTATACAATTCGTGTTTCTCTGTTAAATAATTCGCCGTGGTTTAGTGTTCAATAAATATTTGGTTTTTCGCTGTTATGTCATAAGAAAAGGAAAAACTAATACATATTTAAAAACTTAAATTGTTGTAGATCCTTCACACGATTCCGTCTTTAGTCAGAATGGGCGCGTTTTGGGACACCTCCCGGGAAGAGATCGGTTTGTAGGTGGATTCGTGGGCGAATGTGGTTATCAAAATTGTACGGAGCCTCGTGAAGGACTACAAAACGTATTGATGCCGTGACTGATAATATATATTTTTCTCTTCTTTATTATAAATATTGTCCATACTATAAATTTGATATTCACGATTTATTCACGTCTTTTTTTATGTATGTCATATAAATTATTTTGAGAGGTTTTTCTTTAAAAAATACACTTGCGCGTGACCTCGAGCCTTCACGAGACTCCGTACAATTCAATATTTCTTACGTCAACGTACACGAGGTGTGCGAAAATCTGTATTATATTTGACGTTTTTTTTCAACTGTTGTTTTTGTTTCTTGGTGAAAAACAAGTAAAAACTTGAAAGTGAAAATGAAGTGCCATTACGATGTTTTAGATGTACCTCGTAATGTCACCGCTGAGGAACTTACGAAAACATATCGAAAACTGGCGCTTAAATATCATCCTGGTAAGCAATGTCGTTCAATATAGAGAGTTGAATGAATTAAATACAAACTAAATTTAAATTTAGCATGTAGAAAAGTATGGTAAAAGTATCTTGGGCACATAATGCATCGATATAATTAGAAAACTTTTGCTCTGTATTCCACTTAGTACTTAAAGTCAAGGACAATGTATAAAGATATAAAGTTTCTTTCTTACCATATAATGTTTTTACATCAACAGCAATGCCTCTTGTTTTCTTCATTTATTCTTACATTATTTAGATAAGAATTTGGACAATGTCGATGAAGCCACAGAAAAATTCAAAGAGCTGCAGCAAGCTTACGATGTACTCAGCGATCCTCAGGAACGAGCTTGGTATGACAGGCATCGAGAGGAAATTGTTAAAGGAGGTACGAAAGTTGTCCAGTGATTTTTCCAATTCTGGTAGCTATTGAGAGAAAACGAAAGGTTTTTAATACGATTTATGATTGAAATTATAGGAATTGGAGAAGACTACGAAGATACCAGCTTAGATGTGTTTGGCTTCTTCAATACATCATGTTATTCCGGCTTCAACGATGGTCCGAAGGTATGTGCCCGGTGTTTGGACGCTGATAAATCTGTGTATGACCTCATATTTTATATTTCTCGTTTCTCAGGGCTTTTACACGGTTTACAGGGAAGTTTTCGAACATATTGCCGAGGAGGATTTGGAATTTCTCGATGCCGACAAAGTAGATTTTAAGGTGCCAGGTTTCGGAAAGTCCGACAGCTCTTATGAAGAAGTAAGCATTCCTCGACCTCGTACATTTAGCAAACATTCCTTCGTGCTTAATAAATGTTATGGTTTTCACCTCAGCTCCTAATACGTGTTATTTAAAAAATTGCAGGTTGTTAGTGAATTTTATGCCTATTGGCAAAGTTACTGTACTGCCAAGTCGTTCGCCTGGGTGGACAAATATGACATCAGGATGGCGCCCAACAGACGATGTTTACGATTGATGGAGAAGGAGAACAAAAAGCTGCGAGACCAGATGCGAAAAAAACGTAATGAGGAGGTCCGAGCTCTGGTCGGGTTCGTGCGAAAACGGGACAAGCGAGTGCAAGCGTACAGGGTACGTCGTGTGTTTATGGAATGTCTGATGTGCAGAAGAACTGTTAATAAAGCTCTTATTTTTATGTAGAAAAAATTGGAAGAGAAGGCGGCGGAAAACGTCCGGAAAGCGGAGCTCAACAGGAAAAGGCAGATGGAAGAGCGACAACGGCAGCTAAAAGATTATCAAGAATCCCACTGGACGTCCATGGCCAACTTGGAACGTGAACTGCAGCAGATCGAGAGCAGCGTGACGCACGAATTTCAAGATGGACAGGCTAAACCCGAATGTGATAAATTTGAGTTTGTAGCAAAAAGTCACTTTTAAAGGAGTTATTTTTAACAGTTGGTGTAATTTTAGGCACTTGGAATGAGGGGGAGGATAACGATAGTGGTGAAGATGAAGTTTACGATGTGTTGTATTGCGTCGCTTGTGACAAGCACTTCAAAACGGAGAAAGCGTAATTATCCGATTGTATTTTTCTGCATGTCAAGTTTCTTGTCGGTTATGTAAGTTAAGATATACGTGACATATTTACCCATGTTTACACATTTCTCTTCAGGTTTGGTAATCACGAGAATTCGAAAAAGCACAAGGAGAATGCTTCATTCCTTAAAATGGCAATGGTTGAAGAAGAGAAGAATTTTGAATCAAATGATGAAGAGGTTGATGAGATTGACGAGTTTGGCGCAGAGTGCTTTTCAGACGATGAGGAAAGTGAAAGCAAGTCCGGAAACAAGAAGAAGAGCAATGAACAGACCTTAACAATCCCCTCGGAAGACGGTAACGAGGATGAAGGTGCTGCGGGGAATGAGTTTGATGTCTCCAACTCTAAAATAACAATGAACGATGAAAATAAAAACTGTGTTAACGGCGAAGCAAATGACGAGTTAGGTGCAACATGCTTGTCTGAAGAAGAGATAAGCGAAAGCAAGAGTAAAAATAAGAGAAAGAAAAAAAATAAACTGGCTCAAAAGATCCTATTAGAAAATGATGTACGGACAGATTCATCAATAGAAGAGATGGTAAAGTTTTACATCAAATCATAGAAATGTGGCAAGACGTTATAGATATCTTATACGTTTCTTACTCGTGCTTTCAGGTAGTCGCCGAGGCAAACGAAGAGTTATCGAATAGTTCTCCAGTCACTGTAGCTCCGCAACCGTAAGCCTATGCGTAGTTTTCGGTTTTTTTTTGGAGTCCCTAGGTCTCGTGTGCTAATCGAATTTCTGTTCTCAGAGCCCCAAAACTTAAAGGCAAAAAGGCGAAGGATGCCAAACGAAAAGCAAAGTTAGAAAGTGCGGCCAGCGCACCTACAACAGTGAGTTCAATGGAAATCAAATGTCGAGCGGCATCGTTAAGGCCCTAGTAACTAATGTGGCTTTCTTTTCTTAGGAAGTCAACGATGAGGCGAGCCGAGGTTGCGTCGTCTGTGGCACCATCTTTTCTACGCGTAACAAACTTTTCGACCATCTGAAAGAAACTGGGCATGCCATTGCTGTTTCGAAAGGTGAAAGCCATGCGACGACAGACTCTGGCAATTCAAAGAGGAACAAGAAGAAGAAAGGCAAAAGCTGAATTTAAACAAGTTTAGGGTTAACTTATTTAGTAGCGGAATAAAGCAGTTTTCAAATATTTTACTTGCAAGTGTGCACTATCATTACTTGCGATGTCAGGATGTAATAATGATTTTAATTTCTATCAAGCACGAGTTTGATTTGCGTTAATCGGAACAACCTGACATTATTGCGTCGTCTGTAATGATCAATTTTGAAAATTGATGTTTGTTTGGTTGATTTTTAACGTTGGCCTATTTCTGCAACACGAGAGCTAAACACCAACACAAGGGGATGAGCATTCAACACCTACCTGGGAATTTAGCCTACGAGGGGGGACTTCCACCCCTTCTCGAGGGGTCTTTAACGTGCAACAATCAACACCGGACCTCGGTTGAAACTCATTGGAAAGAGCCGCCGCTTAGAGAATTTGTCCCATCCATAAAAATTCACACCGACCTCGACATCTTAGGATCGAGAGGCAAGCGCACGTAACCCACTCTACCGCCGGCTTCAAAATTGATAGATGAAATCGTATTAAATAAAAATACAATTTTACGAATGGTCAGTTATGAGAGCGGTAATGTTCACAAAAATGATTCAAATTTGGATCACCCATCACTTTTTTACCATGCATATATCCATACCCGGATTTTTCTGGCAACTTCTTGATCATCTGCGTATGAACGCGTCACAATCATATGTTTAGGATGAGTCCTAATTTAAAAATGGCAATGATCTGTCACTTGGATGCCTAAAAGATTCAGATAAGGCTTCACCGAGTTGCATTTGTTAGTGAATGTTTATTTAAAACCGACGATGGTTTTAACATTGATGTTAAAATTTGTCTACAAATGCAAATTTAGTAAGTTGAAAAAGAGGTGCAAAACGAACAAGGTAAAGGAAACAAATCTCACCTAAAGAGCATGGTATAAATTTGCCAATAATAAAAACACTCAAAACTGAAAAAAGAAGAGGACTGAGAACAGCAATAATATCCATGACACGAGATGGACTCGTAAAAAGAGGTGAAACATTTACATCGGGGAACAGAGGAAGCTCAACTACACCGATTAAACAGCGCTAAGACTGAAGATATTCTCTGGCCACCAGATTGAAGATTATAGTCCTCGAAAAATAAGGTGATGGGGGGGGGGGGTTAGTGGTACATCCAAAACTCATGGAAAGGTGGTTTTGAACTATTGTCTGAAAAATGCACGTAAATCCAAACTCGAAGGAAATGAATTGTTCATTAAAACCTGTTTTGGTTTCTGATTAACACTAAGGAAGGCTGTTGAAAATACCATTTTAAAGACACTTGCTGAGATATACTCAAAGGGTCCCAAATACCCATTAGGGGCAGACTTAACTCGTAGGTCAGAAACAGTTTAAAGTTAAATAAATAGCTTAACTTGATTAACGAAAAAGAAAGTTTCAATTTGGGGGAAGTGCCAACCAATGGCAGTACCCAGAAATTAATGAATCGTTCAATGTTTATAATTCACGTTAAAGAAATCTTTTTTGACAGATAACAATCGGTGATCATGTTTAAATTTGTGCTTATGAAATGCCACCATCTAAAACAATGCATGGGAGCACACGAGTGCTTGTACAGTACATGATGTAAGTACGAGAATTGAAATAAATATGTTGTCTATTACCGCCAAAGACGTTAAGGGTGACTTAAAAGCCGAGATTTCATACGGTGCAATCCGAACGATGAAACAACTTTTTAGAGCCAAGATAACGTATCGTTTTTATAGTCAATAAAATTAGAAATTTGGGACATTCAAGCAAAAAAAAAACACTAAATTATATTTGCAAATCCCCCCCAAAAAAACTTGGTAGTAAAATTGATTTGGGTTAATCAAGATTCCAAAAGTAACAGTGATTTATAGAAATAGATTGTTCGTTTCTATAAATCACTGAAAATAATTACGAGGAATTTGCTTAAATAAACGTGAATTATAAAGTGAAGTCTTTTTTTTCAAAGTCAACAGTGACAAATTGATTAGATCCAAAATTCAAATCACAGACCAATTCAAGAAAACCAGTTAATTTTACGCAAATGAATCAATGAACAGAGCCACTGCTGACTACGTTTGAAATGACTAGCAGACGGACAACACTGGTAAGGTCCTCAAACAAGTTGTGCTTAAGTTGAAGCAGCACTATATGCAAACTCAGAAGTGAAAATAACAAACAACATTTAATTGATTTCGACGTGCCTTCCCTTTGCCCATTAGAAATAGAAAATACACCGCTAGTAGCAAAACAAGCAAAAAAATACGGAGGAAAAATTAGAAGCTTCCATAACAAAAATAAAATATTAGGGAGAGAAAAAAAAAAAAAAAAAAAAAAAAAGTAAACCGAACGTGTTAGAAAAAGAGGACAAAAGGAATCCACCGAGCTAAAAGAAGTCGACCAGTGGCTCCTACCCACCGTTCAGAGAGCGGTATCGAGCGCTACGGTGCCCGGGATGGTTAAACAGCATGGACGTAACCAGCTAATCGGGTAATGGGGACAAAGGAATCTGTTTGTACCTGATAAATGATGAGATGAATATTTAACCAGTTTCGCATCGATTCAATGGAAGCGCGAACTATCGGCCTATTTCTAGCTGTTGCCTAACAGAAACTTCTCGAATGCTGCTGCCATCTCGTCGTCCATCACGTCGTCGCTCGTCGACCACAGGCTTTGATTTTGACTAAAAACCAAACAGAAATTAACGACAATTCAAGCCTGATTCAACTTTGATCCCAAGTTACACCTTAAAATGTGTTGACATACCTGTAGAAATCGTAATCGTTACAGTCATCTTCCAAGGCCGTATTGTCGTATAAATACTGGTTACTTTCTAAAAAGAGGGCTTCTTCCGGGGATATTGGAAGTCCGTCAGGTCCGTACAACACTGGATCCGTCTGAACGTACAAAAAAGAACAAACAAGGTATAAAATATCGGAAATATAACAATTTAAATTTGTTATAATCATCAGAATCATAAGTTTGAATATTAACATTTCGATAACTATGCGTAACATTTTATTTTTCACTAACGTAAATAGTTTTTATGTAAATGTTGCGATGACGAGTAAAATTTTAATGACTATTTAAAATATGGAATTATAAAAAGAAACAATGTTCTTTTTAAATTACTTTCCAATTTTCCGGCATCAAAGGCATTAAATATACAAACCAAAATAACTTACACCGGGAACATTTTGATCGCTGACAGCTTCATCTCTGACATTAGAGACTTGAGTTTGTAACCGACCCCAATCAATCGACCTCAGCTCCATCACGTTCACGAGCATGTCTTTCGCAGTCCTAAGCAATATAAAAATTGAGATTTAGCCATATTATTAATGCAAAAGCAGAATGAATCTTTTTGAAACCAATGAAATGGTTTTTACTTGTCTATGTTTACATCCATGACCAGTTTTCCCATCGTCATGAACGCGCTATCGAGCGAAGGTGCATTACCCGCATTAGTCAAACGCTCAAAATCCTCCAAAGCAGCCCCGGTAAACTAGAGACAAAATGATTTGATACTTGTATGGCAGGGTGAAAGTTCAATGGATAAACGCCATTCACCATCTAAAAGTAAATACCTTCATCATCTGGCATGCACATTTCAGGAGCTCCTTAGTAGGGTGCATCAGTAGAGTTTGCAAGAGATGCAGGACAGCATCGCCGAGAGCATGAACCTTATGCGTTGAACCATCTGGTAATGTTAACTTGACAAGGAAACAAAAAATTAAGTTTAAAAGACATGCTGATGATATAAGTAAGCTCTATCGAAACCGGATTGCATGACTTTCTCTGATACCTGTGACAAACAATAAATACTTCCTTATCTAAACATGTATGCAGGAAAATTTCTTTTACCTTCATGTGTATAAACAGCTCTCCCACAAACATGGTGAAGCCACATAACCGGGCGCTTTTCTCTGGAGATTGTACTAGATTTTCCCTGATTTCGTATTCCTGTTGACACCTGGAGTTATAAAAAATGTAACATGCTTGTAAAATTGTTTTAAAAGCCTTTTAACAATGCATTGAATTAGTCATAAAGGGACTTTGAAAACAATTTCAAATTATAATTAAAGGATATGAAATGGTTGATTAACCAAGCACCAACCATTGAATTAACAGGTTGCGGAATCCGTAGGTGTTGAAATTTAGTACCAGGTAATTGGACAAATAATTACAAAGTCGAGCACCGTTATACCTAAAGTTTTGTTCCATTACAGCCTGTAATATAGAATATTTATTCAGATTATCGTTACGCCCAACAGGCAACCTTTATCTCGCAAAACCAAAAAAGCAACACACGTAGCTATCATGTCAAATGAGGAGCCTAAAGGCGATTACCTGTTCAAAGATTTCGTGCACAACAGCTTTCAACGTGACATCGTCCTGTATTGTAACGTTGAGTGCATCAACTAGCAGTGTTGCCAAAGTGTCAAATTTGCCTGGGTTTACAGTAATCTCATACATGATGGTGCGAACGTGACCAATGCTAATATCTTCATTTGACTCCCCATTTTCAGCAGTCTGAAAATTCGAAGATGGCTGGGAAGAACAAAAGTTTTTTCTCTATTTATAAATGCTAGTTATGGCACGACAAAAAATTGGGGTATTTTTACACAAAATAGTATGTTAGTAATTGGAATTTACGTACTGTGCGGGTACTTTGTTCGCCGCCTGCTTTACTTCTTGTAGAAGACTGTCGTCCCCAGTCGATTGCTCTCAATTCCATCACATTTGCGAGCATATCTCTTGCATTTCTAAGTGAAGAATCGAAAAATGGATAATTTAGAGGACAGAATAAGAGTCCAGATTTGGAGGCAGACTCCCAGCTCAGTTTTTGAACCAATACTTTTGCTTCCTGGTGTGCAAAGGCAATCACTAGTTGGAAATTTACCTGTCGACATTGCTGTCCATTATCAGTTTTCCCATTGACACGAACGAGTAGTCCAGCAAGGGAGTGTTCCCCGCATT
This sequence comes from Julus scanicus, assembly GCA_034698625.1. Lineage (NCBI taxonomy): Eukaryota > Metazoa > Arthropoda > Diplopoda > Julida > Julidae > Julus > Julus scanicus. Next base: position 7,261 of record JAQGBW010003649.1, on the reverse strand, counting down.
AAGAGATCGTTCATAATCTTCCAAAGCAGAGCCTGACAACTAAAATATATAAAAATTGTAATAAACAGGCGTGTCACAGCCAAGAAAAGAAGAGAGAATTACAACAGCATTTACCTTAAGCATCTGGCAAGCAGATTTTAAATGATCCTTGGTGGGATACTTCAATAAGGTTTCCAATAGATGGAGAGCAGCTTCGCCTAGTGGATTGACATCAGCGATCTTTAGCTTAGTATACAAATAAATAAAAAGGACTTAATACATAGCAACCTTTATATCGGGCATTAGAAATGTTTATAGATTCAAGCAAAGTGAACTAACCTCCATGTTACAGAACATTTCAGCCATGAACATCGTGAACCCACATAACCGTTGGCTATTCTCGGGAATTTTGGCTACACTATCCCTCATTTCATATTCTTTCTGGCACCTATTGCAACAACGTTTATAACAATTATTTTTTTTGTTGGGGGCAATGTAACAAAACTTAAGGGCCACATGCCACCTTCTTACTTTTGCAGTACAATGTTCCGAAATCCATTATTATGGAAATTATCTGCCAGGTAATTGGATAATAAATTACACAGGCGAGCCCCATTATACCTAAAGTTTGGTTCTAGAATCGCCTGAAATGTACGAATCATTCCAATTGAGAAACAAAAACAGAAAGCAATCAAGATTATTAACGAGGTTGTTAGAATGCTTAATTATAACCTATACAAAATTTAAAGAAGCAATGGTTTGTTTACCTTCTCAACTATTTCGTGCGCAACGCCTTTCATCGTGGCTTCTTGCTGTATCGTGATATTGAGCCTATCCATCAGCACCGTTGCTAGCGTGTCAAACTTTCCTGGATTCATCGTAATTTCATGCAGGATGGTACGAACATCGCTAATACACGCTGCATCGTTAAGTTCACCGTTGCAAACAGACTGTGAGTGTGCTGGCAACTATTACAGAAGGACAACAGATTAAGACAATTTCGACTAAAATCGCGTTTAGTCATTTATGCTTGCTGTGACTTACGTTTGAAGCTGCTGGTTGTGTGCGAGGTTTATTGCTGCGAGGAACAAATTCTGGTGCGTTTGGTCTTAAATTGGACACAGAACTATTCGTACTTCTGGAATCGGAATCTGAAAAAGAATGCAGAAGTTAAAAATAAGCATTAGATCTAAATTTAGGACGAAAGTGATTAAACTCAGGATAACTTCCACAGAACATATTGGGCATATTGAAGCAACATAACTGCAGTATTACAATACTGTGACTGGTTGAATCACTTCGGATACCGTGATCGCAACAACCTGGAAACGTTGGACTATGTCCATGCATCGGTAGTCGTCATTGGCAGCATATTTAAATAAAATGACCACTACCATAACATTTCACCTCCATAATAGGTTAGATAATGCTGTTTTAGGTTAAGTTTGAACTCTTGTGCGTATTTATCCTCAAATATAATTGAAAACCAAAGCTACATATTATATTCCTGATTATATTTAGGGTTGGTGTAACATTAGAAAATAATGTTTGCCTCATAGTTGTTCATTCATACAAAAATCTCTCGAATCTACTTTTCTTTCAAATTCCAAACCAATTAGTTTAAAACAGAATTAATGTGCGAAAAATATAGTTCACACTAACTGTTCAAATGATTAAAGATGCTGTATGCCAACATTGTCAGTGGGCTGTAACTGGAGCCAACAGCCCTGATAATAAAAACTTAAATTGACAGTGCTATTAATTTTAAGAAAAAAGCAACAACCTAAACTTGCACTAAGCATATCAGGATAGCCGGGCACACAGAACATGCATGCTCCATTAATGTACCCCTGGTTGTTTACTATAACTTTTTTTTGCGCAACCCTTAAAAATTGGACACTTGCCTACAGTTAGCACAGTTTGGGAAGGCTATTGGAATGAGGTCAAAGCGTCCGTCTTGTTGTTGATAACAGTCCAAAACAAAAGCTGGACTCATGACATAAGGTTGATTGAATTTCACAATCCAATGTGATGGTCTGACTTTTTCAAGTGTAAGACTTTAACAATCAATTTGTTAATTGTTTCTATCGACACAAATCAAATCTTACTAATCATAACATTAATAAAATCCTAGGGTAGAAAATACCTTGAAATATAACGACTAATCATTCTTATCCTATTGTGATATATCGCTTCACTGGTTCTAATTGGATGCCACTTTTATTACAAAATTAACATACAGATAATCGAGGCAAATCTAATAAACGATCTGTCACAACGAACTTTTACCTCTAGATAGCCTTAAAATGGACCAAAGAATATGTAGTTGATAAAATACTTCATCACTAAATAAATGCAGTGAACAACCTTGTGGTCAAACTTACTAAAGGGCGATTCCACGAAAAAGGGGACATGAGGTTTAAAATATTTTACAAAAATTACCCACAAGTCCTGTACGTCATTTTTTTCAGAAAAACGTGAATTTTTCAGAACTATTAACGTTTTTTTTTCTTAAATTTTTTTCCTTTATTCGATGCATTATATTAGTTTTACAGGTGTTAACCATATTGTCTTAAATGCTCCTGTGTACAAATTTGTATTTGGCAGACACGAGTACCACAACTTTCGATTATAATTTAGATTAACATGATAATAGCAATGGAATACGTTTTACTTAGTCATAATACACCAATAAAATTGGCGAAATTCCACTATATCCTTTAAGGCAGAAGCAAATTCATAAACCACCAACGCTAATAAAAATGTGTGGCAATTATTTGTCAGATGAGTTAAATAGACGTAATACCGCCAACACAATTATCATGTACACCTTTACCCTAGCAACCAACAAATTCTAGACAAACCAGTTCAAGCCCCGCTCAACCTGAACGATTCAGACAGATTCAGAAATAGCAGTTGCTCAAGATGCCACAGATCAATAGCAAACTAATCTAAACACAATTGAATGACATTCATGCAATTGCAGAACGATTGCAGGTTGCAACCATACTGCTTATCTAACTAATCGTCATCAGATGCAATGATGCCGATAAATACAATATAACTGTAAATTACCATAAGAATAAGTGGGAAATAAACAATTAACACGAGATTTTAGCAAGATTATCAGTAATGCAATGCATACGGGCCGTTGCATTTTTGTAAAGGAGTTCAACAGGCTTTTAGGTGGAATTACTTCAAGAGAAAATTTTATTAGGAGAAATTATTTGTATGTGTTTTGGGTTTTTTTAGGACAAATACTCAAAAGAACAAAAGCTTACAGGAATTCAAATCTACCCAATCTAATTTAAACTAATCTTCTGTGATTTTGAAATTATATGTTGTGCTTTTGTCTATCTCCACACTATTCCACTAGGAATTACCCACTAGGGACCACTGGAAGACCACTAGGGTCAAAGGTGGGATTAGCTTCCACTTATAAAATCACAGTTAATTTCCTTAAGAATCATGATTCTTAGCAAATTCCAAATTTTTTCAGCGCTATCCTCATATTGGTAGATCGATACAGGGATTGAACTCGAAAACAAATTAAGTCGGGGAACTATATTCTATAATGTATGCTTGGGACTGTAAGATTCGACTTCTTAAACGGGGAAAAGTTAACATTAATCCTATGGGGTTTATTTAGGAACCATAACAATGCTAGTACATCTTAAAGGAAAAAAACTTCTTAAGCGGGTTTTACTGTATTCTTGAAGCAGGCTCTGTTCTTGAACATCCTACCTAAGGACATAAATTAAATTAAAAGATCCCTCCTCATTTACTGAGTGCATGATTAAAACCACTAATAATCTGTAGACTAGTGATGGTACCACAGTTGCTCAACAAACTGCAGCTCAAGCATTGTTTCGCCTAAGCTGAATCTCAAACTTAGGCTAAAGCTTGAGTTGACATACATTTGGATGTCTTCAGTTAGCCATGGCAATTTTTCTGTGCAGATATGGTATGCATCTGGTACTTAAGACGAAGCCCAGTCTCAAGCTCATGTAATCAGAATGTCACAATGAAGCCTGTACCACAGTTGCCCATCAAACTGCAGCTCAAGCTTGGCCTCTTCTAAGCTTCATCTCGCACTCAAACCTGAGTCTCATTCAACTTGAGTCTTGGCTATTTTTCTGTGCAACTGTGGTATGCATCTGGGACTTGAAACGCAGCTTTCTCAAGCTCGTGCGATTTGAGCAACTGTGGTACAGGGGTGCGTTCTCAGACAATAACACATATGTGTGCCTTAATTTTGTGATGTTTTTGGTGTTGCTTACCTTGAATGAGCAAATGCAAAATCAAAATGCAAATGCAAAACTCTTAAAATGCCATTGCAATACAGCAATTAGAAAATCAAGTTACAATTTTGGAGACTTGTGTAAAATAAATTATTAAGCACACCAAACAAGATGCTTGTTTGATGTACCCAAGTAATAACTAAGAAATAAAAAATTAGAGGTGTCAAACAATTGTCTTTTGACAACTACATCAATCTGTATGCATCTAAACTAAATACGTCCTTGATAAAATGCTACACACAGCCAGCACTTTAACCCAAAATGTTGCCTATAGGCGACACTGGGAACGCATGATTTCTGATTTGGTCAAATAATTGTTCGCGTGTCCCATATCAAGATATTCAAATAAAAGAAGCGAGACCACGCAAAATCAACAACGTATGCGGAAGCAATGAACCCTGCAAGGTGAATTTCTTCCCCAAAGCGTACCACTAGTAAAGCAGGTGGCGTTTGATCGCCAACATAACATGCGCACCATACACGAGCACAGAAACGTGTTCAAAATAAACAAATACACGCATTATATCAAAAAGGTTGATAGCCAAACAAAATCCGCTAAACAGCGTGAAAATGTGCATTTTTTATCCAAATTACTGACCTTTACCTTTGTTTGGTTCCTGAAATTCTCCAGGCCTTCGCAGTGGTTTTCGCTCCTGCTTTTCTGGTGGATTACCTCCACTACGGTCTTTGGAATCCCTTCTATCGTCTGACATTATATCTCTACTGATTTTTCACTGCAATTGATCGCATGAAAAGATTTGGAATACTTCGTCAAAAACGAAATTTTACTGATCGAAAAACCACCACAACAAGAAAACCGTGCGTTTCAGAAGCTTGGGAAAAAACGATGCTCAATGTGACCAGTGACCGCGTCCTGTTTTCTGTCACATATCCTTGACATTTTTTAAATGCTTAATGTATACAGAATTTGATAACAACAAAAGTTAAATAAAACCTATCGCACACCAAATTACGTTTAAATAAAATAGTATTTGTAATGCTAGAGTTTAAGCCAACGAAACTGCATATATCAATAGTGTAATTTGTCATAGCTAGAAAACACACAGGTTATCTTGCAGCACTGTAAGCTTCCATTACGTCAAACATGGCCGCCGTGGAGAACGTGGATATCGTTGCCGTGCGATCGTCAGACTATGGTCAGACGAACCAGCACCAAAAAGGGTACTTTTTTTACCGGAATGTAAATAACATTATTAGTAACACGATTTTTCGATAACGCTTTTTTTTTTCATTCAGGGCAGATGGATAAAGAAACAGCGGGTGCTCATTTTCGCGTCTCGTGGTATCAGCCACAGGTCGAGACATTTGATGTTAAATCTCAGGGGTTTACTTCCTCATTCAAAGTCAGGTATGAAAATTATCCACCTAAATTCGTGCTATAATTTATAATTTTGTGCTAAATTTCATGTTTACTTGTCTAATACAGAATCTAAGAAGGAGAAAAAGGATGCTCTCAAAGTGATTAACGAGGTCTTTCGAACTAAAACAGAAATGCACTTGTATGGTCTATTAATTCCCACTTATCCCATTGTGTTTCTCAGATTTGTGAAATGAAAAACTGCAATAAGTGTATTTATTTTGAGCAAAAACAGCATCAGGATCTTTACATGTGGTGAGTAATCAGATTAAAGTTTATGTTTTGATGTAATTTGCTTTAAAAACGCATGATAACTCAACAGTAAGGCAAGTAATTTGCATGGCTCTCCTAACTGAATTCCCGGGTCTTGGGTCATGTGAAAGAAACTTAATGGTCCTTGATAGTAATTATTTTTCATACCGGGCCCTTAGTATTTTTGCAGGCTATCAAATGTTGAAGATGGGCCAAGTGCCAAATTTCTTGTTGAAAACAGTGAGTGGTTGACCTTATTTCATATAGCATCAAATCAACATTAAATAGATATAATGCAAAATGAAATTTAACTCGCTTTCTATATTTCAGTTCACACTATGGAGGAGTTAAAACTGGCAGGAAACTGTCTTAAAGGATCCAGAGCACTGCTTTCCTTCGACAAATCTTTTACAGAACACCCCCATTATTCCCTTCTTAAGGAGCTTTTTGTTCAGGTTTGTTACATTAAGAAATTATAAATGTGGAAATCACTGACCTGAATACTAAGAAATATTTTCATTTTCTCAACATTCAGACATTTGGCACTCCGTTCCACCATCCTAGAAGTCAGCCCTTCGTCGACCACGTGTTCACATTCACGGTTGTTGATAACAGAATCTGGTTCAGGAATTACCAAGTCACCGAAGAAAACGGTGCCTTGGCTGAAATAGGTAAGGACCCAGAATGAAAACTGTGCTTAACCTGCATTTTTATCCAATACTGAACTAGTCGTTTTCTTTCAAGGACCAAGATTTGTTCTGAATCCAATTCGGATGTTTAACGGAAGTTTTAGCGGTTCTGTTTTATGGGATAACGAGCATTACGTACCGCCGAATGTGGCAAGAAAAATACTTAAACGACGATACTCAACCTGAATGATGGCATCACTCCTATAATGTGTACAGTTTGATTTTTGATTAAATATGTTTACTTAAAATATCGTGATTACTGAGGACATAACATCTCTAGTGCATCGAGCAAAACAATTCCCACCATAAAACTTCTCGAACTACTTATTTGGGAAAGTCTTTCTACTGTAGTAAATACAGCATATGATTGATAAACTGTCTGCAGCTTTCTTAATTCAGGTTTAAATGTAAAATATTGTAAATGCGAACATACAATGTATGTTCAAAACAAGTAATTTGCAATTGGGAAACCATTTTTTTTTTTGTTAATTTGCAAAACAATGGTTTTTGAATTTGAAAAAAGCCTGAAAATTAATACGTCAGTAATTTAGCTTTGAATTTTTCATTAAGTAATTTTTAAATAATAAAAAAAAAATGTGCATCGACCGGGAATCGAACCCGGGCCGCCCGCGTGGCAGGCGAGCATTCTACCACTGAACCAC
>JAQGBW010003648.1:0-15734 GCA_034698625.1 Julus scanicus | reverse complement strand
GGCGGAGGTGAAGAGCAAATTTTTTCAAGAAAAAGGGAATGTTTAGGTTTAGGTATGGTTGAAGGTGATGGGGTACACATGTTCAATTTTTGAAAAGTACAAATTGTTTGTTTCTAGAATGTTTGCTAAATGCAAATCTTCAAAAAGTTTCACTTGTTACATAATGAAGATTCCACCATGAAATAAATCGACGCCATGGAACTTTCTGAAATTTATTACATTGAATTCATTTTATTTCAATGCATTTGTCGGTAGTTTTGTGGGTTTTCAACTGAGAACACAAAAAGTTCATGTGGATTACGATTCAATTTTCTAAGAAGTGCCCATTCGGTTTGAAACCGTCTGGTTAACAAACACGTGTAGAGTCTACAGGCGCCTTTAATTCGCAATGGAATTTTTTCAACAAAATCCATTTCACAGTCCATTGGACCACCGATTGTCAAAGACACAGCCACTGGAGGACACTTTCCAGTTTTACGACACCCATTTCAAATCTATTTGAATTTGCACTGCAGTAAGTGATAGTCAATATCGTCCTCATCATGGCTGGATACCCGGGCGACGGAAAATGTCACATCCTAGTAGCTTGGCCCTTAGATCGATACCCAGTGATACTCTGACATTTAGTAGCAAATCTTGACATCAAGAAGAAGCAACTTCGGAACGTTCCATTTACCGAGCAAGCGTTCGATAGCAAACGACTGCCATAAATCGGCACACCAGCATGTTTATTCGCTTCTGTAGGGCGCCAGCTGAATTCGCAAACGGTTTAAAACAACATATTCTATCCTTCCAGAATTCGCAGTATATCATGCCATCTAAGCATTTTTTTGTTACCATTCAATTTGTTGAACATTAATCATGTTGGAAAATTAATCCTATCAAAGAGTCTCGTATATTAAGAGCCAATCCATGACCTAAACTGCAACCAATTTCGAAGATTAATATATTTGAGATTTGTTGGTCAAAATACCGCAGAAGATTTCGGCAATACACGCAGTGGTTTTTTTTTAATAAATTTAACGAAATGATTTATGAAATACAGTGAAACCTCGGTTTACGAACGTCCCTGTCTACTAGCAAATCGGTCTACGAACACCAATCTTTGTTTCGATTCACAAACGATGCTTCATTTTACGAACACATTTATCTGAACTACCAATCAAAGGTCCGACTTTCTTGTACTTGTTTTACTATATTTCCAGCAGAACATCTTTGTTACGGCTATGTTTTACTAAATGCAAGAAACATTTACAGAAACGTCAGCATGACGACACCACGTGGGTGTCTTAATTTCCTATAATGTTGGAAATCATTGATGAAAATATTTAACTGCTTTCTTCATATTACTGTTATATTTATTTACTTTCTGTATTATTTCCACACATAAAGCCATAACATGTTAAAAAAAATTATATGACAATAAACGCATTATTTGGATTTGCATTAATTGCAATGGGAAAAATTGATTCGAATCACGAACTTGTCGATTCACGAAAAGGGTCAAGGTACGGATTAAGTTCATAAACCGAGGTTCCACTGTATTGTTGTGAATTGAAATTTATACATGCTGGATAACAATTGTTCCGAACATATATTTTATTTTTGCATAAATTAAGAAAAAACTGAAAATATCTATGTTAAAAATACACCATATGTGAATAATATCCCTCATATAGGAGTATGAATTCTATAACGATTCCTGATTTATAAGAAAACTGGTCTTCTTGAATTAATTACGTAGACCAGCATGCAAGCTGGAATTATTCAAAACGTGAATACATAAATGAATATATGTATGTAAGTTGTAAATGCAATCTTTTTTAATAAGACTAGTCATAACAAACAACAAAAATGGATCTTTTAAATTCTTAGTTTTTAAAAAAAAAAAAAAAACTACAAGTCTGAACAGTAGTTTATTATCACAATCTATACACTATAGTTGTTCACCTAGTTTACAAATCAAAACATAAGCAAAAGAATTTATGCTTCCAATTTAATGTAGGGAATCTTACTTTCAATCATGCCAAATTTCCATTTTTTGCACTTTTTTATTTTCCTCATCTCTTATGATAAGATCTAAGTTACAAAAAACGTTATCGATTTCTTGAGATTTCTTTTTAATGTTCCTCCGCCCGTGATAAGCGAAGTCTGCAAAACTTACTAAGTTGAAAATTTATTTCTCTGGAAATCCCCAGGCTTACCCAGATTGCTATTCATGATAATTCCAATTGATTTTCACATAAAAAAGGGGTGGAATAGTCGTCCTTTGATAGGGAAAACCATGAAATTGCTGAACATTAACTTAAGACAAGAATTGATAAAGTCTATAGAGAGATCAAAAATTACCATAAATACGCCGAGATTGACAAAATTCATTTTCTTTAAATATATCCCTAACTTTAATGAAATTTCAATTCGTTGCTTTGAAATTGGATCCCATTTGTTAACAAACTAGTTATGCAACTAAGTTAACTTTCTTATTATTATACAATCCTGCTTTTTTCCCAAAAAATTTTCCAGAAAAACTGCTTTTTAGTAAAGAAAATACATACTAATCAGAAAGTAAAAACGGAAGAACAACTTTTAAAAGCAGCATTCATATCACGTCGTTTAGAATTGTAGACACTCGTGGCCTTGTTAGTATTCGAGAGGATGCATGTACTGTACGTGACATTTGAAAAAAACAGTAGAAAAAACCACAAGGACCTGTATAGTTCATTAAAGTCGAGACTGGCCTTTGACATGATTTTTTTTTGGTTGTTTGGGATAGAATGTTTTGGAATTCAAAAAACAAGCACTAATTGTGCATAATGCAGTCAAGAGATCAAATAGACCACTGGAATGTGAAACAAGAAATGCAATAAAAGTAACTAGCAGACTTCACCAAAACAAATGTATACAACGTTTTTGAATATGAGACCACAACATAAATTCATCAAATTATTTGAATCACGTAACTGATTCTGTTCCAAACAACCGGTTAATCGCTAAAATTCTTTCTATGAGAGCTTTCAATGCATTGATTTTTTTTGGTTTAAAACCTTTCTTCATCAGTCAATTAAGGGCCATTAGTCTATTGAAATTTTATTTTTTTTAAAAAATCTATAACGAGCATTGTGCACATGCATGTATTATATAGCATTTCTATTCCAAATAATCCATACCATGCACTGATTTTGAAGTTAAAAATTAAAATGTATAATTTTATTTATGAATGAGATAAGTAGTTGTAAATACAGAGCTTATTCAGAATTTGCATTTTTAGCTCCCGATTTTTTAATTAATTCTGTTAACGTATTTGAATACAAGTTCATGTTTTTCAGTAAGTAAACATGTATTCCTTACAGCAAATATGCACAAGGAGTAGGATAATCTCTAAGGTAACGAGCAAGAAATTCTATGCCCTAGGTAACAAATCATTTCAGCCATGACTGTATTTCAAGGATGTACTTTCCTCTAAAAAAATATTTGCAGACTCCAACTTAATCAAGCTGATATTCAAAAATATAAACAATGCAGATATCCCATTTTTTTTCATATCTCGTGCTCACATGTTATCAGGCAATTTTCTGCAAATATCTCATTCTAGCACAGTAACATAAATGTGTCACCCAAAACACATCCTTCGTGCAGGAAAAAAAGTCAAACTCGTATTAAAACTAGCAAAAACGCGTTTTTAGCAGAATTTACCAACATGATAAATTACAAAGAATGTTTTTTAGTGAAATCCATAGTTAGATTATCCATTAGTCTGATGCTATTGTTTACTGCATGCAAGCGCCTTTATTTCTTCCACATAACAAATTGTAATCAAATCAAGTGCTGACGATATTTTTTGTGCCTCAAGTGCGCAGTTCATCAAGCAGGCATATTCCACTAATCTCCTTTTTTCACCTAGTTCTGAATTAAACGCAATACAATGACGTCATAGATGAACGTCACAGACGAGAAGCACGCAAAGATGCGCATGGAACTGGGGGGGAAAAATCGAAGGCTTTCTTACGTATTAATGAAATTGGAAATCATTGCAAAGGTTTTGAAAACTGGAGCTGGGGGAATGCTTTTAAAGGCTTTTAAAAACAAACAAAAAATGTCAGCTTATGATGGAAATGCTTTTATCGGAACGAAAATTCCAAATGAAAAATTAAGTCTAATGAGCCGAGACTATTCTTCTTGCGTGCGAGCCGCAGAAAAGATATTCCAGTATTGATTGCTAAATGTCCCACAGATGAAGGATGGGTTCGTCAGACATTCAATTAGAAGGGCATACTAACGCTAAATATGGTTGTTTGCAAAATGATATATTCCGGAATCATTCAAAACGAAAGTAATGCGTGCAGAAATTGTGCAGAATTAGAAAGCCAAACGTAATAGATCCATTCAGACTAATAATTTCTGCAGTTAGTTGATGATATGCAGTCAAGAACCAGCAGTGACGATATAAGGAAAGGAATTATGTGGCCATTGCAGATAAATCTGAGTTGTTTATATCCCAAAACATTATCTAATCAAACTATCCCATAAACAAAGCCTGTCAAAAATAATATCATTCGTACAATTTCTTCCAAAACAATGCTATAAAATAGAAATGCTTCCAAAACGATGTCCTCCACAAATTCTTCTAAAACAATGCCATCCTCATAAATTCTTCCAAAACGATCTCATCCATATAGATTCTTCTAAAACGATGCGTTAAGGCCGAAATTGTACCTCATCCAAATAAATTCTTACAAAGCGATGTCAACCACATAAATTCTTCTAAAACGATGCTTTTAAGACCGAAATTCCACCATTCAGATAAATTCTTCCAAAGCGGTGTCATCCACATGCGGTTTTTGTAAACGATACCATCCACATTTATTCTTCCAGAAGGATGCTCTAGAAGGCCTAGCTGATGTAATTCCCATCAATTTTTCAAGAAGAAGATCTGGTCAAAAGACGCTTCTAAAAAAAATATGTCTAATCAACCATAAAATGTGTTTTCAGAAATCATGCAAGGTGCAGTATTCCAAATTGAAGCAACCTCTAAATCCCTTGGAGAATTTTATCAGAATTAGACGTTTCTTGTATCAATTATTCTCTAGGAACCGGTTATTTCAAGAACCATAACACTGCCGCATTTCAGGTTCCGACAAATCGGGTGCGGACGTCCGATCCGTCAGGATGACGCATGCGCTGCTCCACCGCACCACTGTGAGTCCTCCCCTCGGCGGCGCATTGAGATCGTCGCCGCCTCGGATGCTGCGTTTCTCCCGTCGCCAATCATTCCCATGAACCCCGGGACAGAATCCAGCAGTGTGCCGACCTTCCTGGCATCGTCCCCGGCATCCGACATGGCGCCTCTCAGCTACGTGATCGTAGTGCGGTTTACCGGCAACTAACTCCCCGACTCCAACGTCCTCTCTTCTTGGATACCTTTGGGCAACTCGACGAAGGCATGGACCCGGCGCACCTGCGAAACCGGCCGGATAGGCTCGACCACCTGTGCAGGACCACCAAGTTCAGCAAGCGGGAAATCCAGCTGATGTACCGTGGCTTCAAACAGGTTGGTCGCCATGTCTTCTTTCGTTATGCATCTTCCTAAATTCAACAGCATCAATCCACTCCATCAGTGGAAAATGCTTGTGAATTTAGGAACGCAGTTTCCTCATCGATGAAGCAATTACTAGATTTACTATTGCGAGCGATGTTCATAATTAGGTCACGGTGGTCGAACCCTAGGATTGGATACCCGGTTGGGAAGCCTTGAAAACTAATCCTTGAAATCGAGGCACCGCTGCAAATGTCATGGCCACGCAGCTGCAAGATGCGTGAAGCCTTATGGCGCTCTTACCTGCAGTGCATTTTTGACAGTTATGCTTAAACAATTCTGCTTCATAATACTAAATGCCCACTTCGAAAATCTAAATTCTATGAGCGGCTTTATGTTGGAGTAGTAATCCTTCAGTATTGATTGAAAACTGGCTGCAACAAGACAAGCTCCACTTGCAGTTCAGGCTTTAGGAGAATGGATGATAGCACAACTGCATATAGCAGAACAATATTTTTTTATTGGATAAATGGATTGTGTTTAAGATGCAGAATATCCAAATTATGAGTCAAGTATAGGCCAAATGCATTATTGGAATGCATGTTGATTTATAACAACTGACATTGTTACTACTAGGCTTTTGGCTGCTATTAGATACAGACCGAAATTAAAGATATATTCTAGATAGCTTCAAGAATCTTAGAATACCACAAGGGGCAATTGTAATTTTTGCAGATGTGTTGTGTTTCTTGGTCTATGGGCGTTTGGTAGTGTATTTTTTCAAAACGACTCGTAGCAAAATAGAATTTCATGATTACCTACTTTATGATATCTTGCATGATTTGTGATCCACATTTTCAGAGATCTTTTATTTTTTTTCACATATTTGGTAATTAAACAAACTGTGAACCCATATCATCATGCAAAAACCTATTTCAATAAGTAATCACAAACGTTTTCTCCAAATAACAATTTCTCAACATCATATTCGTGACTTGTGAATTCGTGATAACCAAGTTATGTAATTGTCATAACTTAATCGTCAATTTGAGATATACTCTGCAGTCACAATAGCACATTGTGACAGGACTGCAGCAACGTGGCACTGGTTAACATATTTCTTATTGTAAATGCAATGGCAGAATTTTCAATAATTTTAGGAATATGAGGAGAACACTTCCATTCGGAATATGAAATAAACCAATTCGCAACACAAAAATTTTTCCAAATTGTATTCAGTCTCCGACTATCAAATACGACTGTCTTGAAAATTGTTATGGATATGGTAACAAAATGCGGTGGAGCGTTCCTTGTGGCTATTATGCAAGCCCTAAAGATGCCATATTACTATAAAAAAACAACTTTCCATATTCCCATCTACCCACGTTTACAATTTCGATATCGTTTCAGCAGCTCTGTTTAAACCAATGTCGGAATTTTATGTTTTTACTCATGTGTGCATGCATGAGGCCACGCAGAGCCATAAATCTACTGGAATACGCCTTTCACGTCCTCAATTCATGATGCACTACGAAGCAACAACTTAATTAGAATTAATGAATCGTGACTCATTAATGTCCAAAAGCGCTATCCTCGCTTTTCCAAAAAGTGGGTAAACAAGATAATCCATATGCAGATTAGTTTACACTATGAAAGAGAATCTGATTTGAAAACTCAACATGTGGCCAAACATCAAAAGAACTGCGAAAATGCTTTGAAAATCGCATGTTGAACATGTTTCCATAAACAACATTTTGGTAATCGAGATACGTGAAAATTCTCACGTAGCATCAGCAGAAATGCAAGTATTTACGTGTTTTACATAATATCTGTGATGTTTGTGCCATCAACGAACATCTGAAATTCAAAATTTCTCCCTCTATCCCCTTTCTTTCAGACAAATACCCAATTTTGGATAAATTTCCATAGTAGACCATTTTTCGCTTATTATCTGGCAGCAAAATTAGAAACCATGGGAGGCGAGCTTAATTTAGTCGATTCCGGATGCATACACACGAAAAAAAATAATGTTATAGACAAAAGGGATTTCCGAGCAACGCCATTACACTACAGAATGTTCTATTTTAGACAAACATATGATCCATAACATCCAAACCATATTTAACACCACATTTTAAATGTTCTTGACAACAAAGCTGCATATTATTCGTTATAAAATTTGTTTAATTAAAATGAAGGCCAAGGGGAAATTTGTAATGGTCAATGTGGATTTTGGACATACCAGGGTAAAGTAATTCACTTCTGTAGTTGGAAAACATGTTCACAATCATACCAAGGACCGACAACTTTATGACAATGACAACGACAGAAATTCACATTTTCTTGATAAACCGATAATTACATTAGAAATAAAAAGATGACTCAACAGGTATAAATTGTGAGGAAACTGATATAAATACTTGTATGTAAATATCATGTAAGAATACAGATTTATTTAAATGATTTGTTGCCATGGCAAAATTCAACAAAAAAAAATGTGCAGCATCAGCATGTTGTCATGGCATGCGAGTACCCACAGTGAACCTTTTATTGTTTACAGACAATAAATGCGTATAAGCGGCTCTTGAATCCTTTTTCTTTTTATAAATATTGCAAGTAATAGCACTTTTTAAGTAAATATTACTTATGGAATCTCCTATTCCATAAACTCCGTTCACTAATGCCAAGAAAAATAAAAAAATTCTTTACAAAAATGAGGCGGAATAGATTTTATAGAAATGCAATTCTTTGTTTCAGAGCTAAGTTTTCCTAAAACAATTTTATAGTCAAGACAATTGTAGGATATGCTGTTGTTTAAAATTAATTTTAAACAACAACATTATCCTACAAAAGACTAACAATGAAAATAATGGAAGTCAAAACTGAAATTCAAACATTGGAAGTTTAGAAATATTTCGCCAACGCAGGTTTCCAGGCCAACAAAATTAAAAAGGTTTCAGGCTACAATCTCTACAGAATTTCAACAACAAGATTTTTTAGTCCAATTTTTAGCTTCTCTATATTATAGTAGAATATTTCATATCAAAGGCAAACAATACCGCCTTCGAGCTTCACGATGGCAAATTTGAAGAAGGGCGCCTCCGGTTCATCAAACAGAGAAACACTGCCATCTAAAGGCCCTCCGATTAAATATTAGTTAGTGTACCACAAATTTCAAGTTGCATTTCTCTATAGATATAGTACATTCATCGCGTTTTATTTTAAGCTTTGCAATCCACTGCCAAATTCGCAGTTTTATGTCTAGACCATCATATACAAGTCGTAGCTGACATGGGCAGAAAATGGGGCGCAGTTTAAATATTCCCAAGTTACCCTATTTCATATATACATTAACCCGAACCCAAACAAATTCAGAATGAGAACATGGATGACATGCCAAAATTGACTGAAATAGAAGATTAAACGACGGAAATAACGCGGCCAACAAGTAAAAGAAACTAAAGAAGAAAATCTCCACATTTCTGAAGATGAAATTACATGTACAGTTATATAGCTACTAACTGTACTATGTTGGAAACATTATATATAGTGTTCGTAAATTGAGTTTATTGTACTGCGAACTACTTTGTTGTACGACAACTTGAACTTCAATAGTGTCATTCCTTGAGTCAAATTTAAAAAAAGTACTTCATATAAAACTTGGCAACCTAGAGCCAGTATTATTAACTTAATGGAAGATTATTTATAGACAGCATGACACAAAGTTGTAATTGGCATAATCTTAAACCATTCCTATTTTTCCAAATTTATAGGAATGTCCAACTGGGATCGTCCACGAAGACACCTTCAAGGATATTTATGCTCAATTTTTTCCCCAAGGCAGTAAGTAAAAAATGCACATCAGCTCCAAAAGTCGACATTATGATTTAAAATCAGAACCAGTCTTCAACATGTTTACTTAATGTTCATGTAGATCCAAGTCTCTATGCCCACTACGTATTCAAAACGTTTGATCAGAACCGGAACGGGTCAATCAACTTCCAGGTAAAGAGCTTAAAATTTCAAGTTTCTTGAAATTGCTTATAAAAACCGTTAATTCAGTTCTGTTGTCATCATTTTAAATCATTTTCACCATGAATTTCTTGCAGCAATTTTTAAACAGACTCTCGTCGTTGTCTCGTGGTTCAACGCAGGACAAACTCCGCTGGGCGTTCACACTGTACGACATCAACGGAGACGGAAGGATAACCAAACAAGAGATGCTAAACATTGTTATATCCGTCTACGAAATGATGGGAAAAGCAACAATGCCAGCAGTGGACGAAAAATCAATAATGGAACACGTAGAGCGAATATTTCAGGTGACGTGCTAAACTGTAAAGGCAAAAATTCTGCTTAAATCCTTATAGTCACTTGACCCAATTTTCCTTCATTAATTTAAAGGCCTGATTACATAGTTTCAGACCAAATAGATCAAATTATTTGACTTACTTATGATTATTTCCAGAAACTGGACGTGAACAGAGATGGAGTTGTCACCATCGACGAATTTATGGACGCTTGCCTTAAGGTGAACATTGCATGTTTTAAGTAGTAAATTATTAGTTAAAAAATGAACCAGTTCTCTAAATTTCCTTTAAAACAATCACTTTCGATTTCCATGTAATCAAGAATTTTGACATGCCCAAACCTCTTTACTTGTGCCCTCTTCTACATACTAACTTCATTTGGCTTCCCATATCCAATTCTTTCTCGTGATCTAGCAAAACACATGCTAAATACAAATGAACCCTTCTAAATCTAATTTGTGTTTTTTAGGATGATGGAATCTTCAATTCCCTGCAGCTATTTGACACGATATTGTGAAAGGCCAAGAGAAGACTGACCTGGAATCACGTCCGCCATATCCGAAATAAGTGTTCCTTTTTTTTCATTGTTTGAATGTTAAGCGTCCACGCACAAACTCGTCTTGTTTAGCTTTTTTTACTACAGTAAAGTCTCAGGTGCTTACCAACTTGGATTTTGCATGAAATCAGTTTATATTGAGTCAGACTGCCATTTTTGATTTCCTGACGGCTGTTCAGAAATACGAAAATACTTCAATAAGTCGATAAAGATCCTGCGATGACTATCATTTCAAATAGTTACCAAATATGTTTAAACATTCTCACAGAATGACTCTGAATTCCTGACTATGTCCGAACTATATTTTTTTAAAGATATGGTTTCTGTAAAGGTATTTTGTACACAATTCCCTGACCATAACATTGAAATCGTTCATTTTACAATGTGGAGTAACAAGCACCATAAATAATGCAAAATTTATTCAAAAAACTCACTAATGTTCCTACGAGTAGATGGCTTCCAATATCGTGAAACATGGCCAGAAAACCAGATGAACAGCAGTCACATCTTGAAACAAGCAAAGAACCGAAACAGTAGTGGATCTCACTACAGTAGTGACACATTTTCCATCAAAGTTCCCATCAACCGATTTTGAAAACGAAAGTAACATTAATTTAAAGAAGCAACATTTACACCAGGGTGTTTGAAACATTAGTTTTCATTGTCCAAAGTAAAGTTTATTTAAATGTTTAATGCTATTTAGTTTTACATTCGATAAAAACTACAGCAATAGGGTATTGAAATGTTGATCTCATAAAATAGAAATAAAATCGTAAAACATATTCAGATGAATCGGTTCATACTTGAAAATAAAACGAAATAATGCAATATTTTCACCTTGCAATTTGAACAACATTTTAAGAATGTGTTCGAAACATACTTCAAGCAAGCTTTGTAAATGTACTTTGGGTAACCCTAATCCACGTTGTGACTTCCTAAATCTGGAAATGTAATGAAAAATCTATCAAATCTGCCAAAAAAAGAATCGGTTTTCCTCTGCAATAAACACAACTAAAACACCAAATAACGGTTTATTTGTTTCAAAAATCTTGCACCGAAAACTCCAAATTAAGAAAAATCTCAGAAGAAGTGTTCGGCTTTGTGTTTTTTAGTTTCGATGACGTATTCTGTTGTGTTTTTAGTTATCGATGACGTATTTCTGTTGTGTTTTTTTCTGCCAATGTCAATGTGTGTCACAGAGAAACCTGTTCTATGTGTGATGTTTTCGTATACCTAACTATGCATACTATGGTGGTCTTGCACATTTGTATTACTCTTTGTCACTAAGTTCGTGCTATTTTTACTTCATTTTTCCAATCACTTTTGTATGTTTTAGAACATGTTGCGACGACGCGAATACAATATTGGTAATACGTTGTAAAATCCCATTCCTGACCTTAAAGGTCGAGAAAATATTATAGGGATATTCCAAAGACAATCCTTTAAAAATGAATTTGTCATTTTGCATGAGATCAACTCATCGTGACTCATGAACTCAACATGAGATCACTCATAAAATGAGCTAACTTGCCCTTTAATTAGAAATTGTACCTCACATTATGACATGGCAAAGAGCACTAATTTTTTATCCCTAATTTTTAATAAAAGTTGACATTTCTCAATTAATTTTTAACGTTTCAATACACTCTTTCTTTAAACGTTTGACGACTTTAAAAATAACAAACTTTCTTGACGTATTCCTCAGAATTCGAATTATTAGATGTGCCTGACTAAATAACCACAAATACAATTATTACTACTGCATACAACAGAACAGCAAAATGAAAAAAAAAACAATCAACAAACAAACGAACGTTTATTCTAAAAATGTGAACCTCACATGCATTCTTATGATCTTGTCATTCTTTCTATCTTTCTAACCATTCTATGTGTTTTACATGTTTGTGGTTGTTTAGTGTTGTATTTCCAATATGCCTATTTCTGATAAATACTTATGGAACTTCATTTTTTTGTATAATGTAAATAATAGCCCTATTTTTTAATTTAATACTCTGAATATTTTGCATAAAAATGTGCAAATTTGTTTGTGGAAATTGTTGGGACTGAAAAAATAGTTCTCATTTCACCATGATTTAAAATAATTTTTCAGTTTTACATGTAAATGCGAGCCATCGTGAGGAATATGGTTCAAATATGAACGAAAAAGGATTTGCAATCCTGATAAGTCCCACTTTTACAAGAAAAATAACACAGAAAAGACTTAATCCCCACCTTGAGCACAAGTAGGAGCAGATATAACTGAAGCTGTCTTCCCTGAAAAAAAAATCCTGTATAATACATTCTATAAATAATATTTCAAATTAGAATACTGTATATCTATCGATACAATTGTGCAAGTATTCCCTCGAACATCCCCTGACCTAAAGAATTTACCCTAATGCCCCTGCGACCAATCACAATCGAGAACGTTGAGTTCTGCGCACACAGCGCTCAAATATCTGTTAAGTTTGAGATGGAAACGCATTTAATCTGTTATATAAACGTGTATTGTAAATATTCATGAGACGTGTATCAATATTTTGTTCAATAAAACTGTTGTGTCCAAAATGCATTAAACTGATCATTCCCAAAAAAAATGATCATCGCTTTCCAATAACAATTTGCAACATACTCTCATCTGGAGCACAGAGTGGAATAATTTCGTAAATTATATCAAGTGAATTTCCAAGTGAGAGAAACCCTCGAGAAGCACTCTGTAGCAGTTCTCGATGTAGCAAGTGCAAAAATAGGCGTGCTACTGTTAAAGAACTGTCTTTATCAAATTTTATAGCTAGTAGACACGTGAGCCCTGGCCTCACTGATAGCAGCTCCAAAATATGACACATATTCAAATTTTGAGAGCAGCTGTCGAGAGCTAGGTCAAAAATGTAGCAAAAAACTTACTTATGTTAAGGGTTTTTTAATGTTTAGATCTAAGTTTTGGAAATGTTATGGAATACGAGATGTGACGAGTAACTCGCGAGAGTTAATCCCACGTGGAATCCATCAGACTGGTACTCTCCAGAGCACATGATCATTTATTTCAGATTCTATAGTGCTTTGTTTGGTTGTTACTTATCAATATGACTTATAAATAGTTCAAGAAATAACAAAATATTTTTGAATGCAGCAAATTCTAATCAAAAGTTAACGTTCATCGATTTTTCCCTAGAGATAAAACCTTCATGAGGTTCGTTATTGAGAATGCGCGAAAAATACAAACTGTACAAGTTTGGAAATTTAGACGAAAGTTGTCAACACCAGAAATTTTAGCTGACGTTCATTGAAACGACAATGTTAGTAACAACATCCTATGTTTAGACATTCGACCGAGTAGAAAATACTCATCAATAAGCTTATAAAGACACTTTGTTGCAAGACAAAAAGACTTGTGTTCAAACAGTGGGTTGATATAAAACATTTATTATAGGTATGGCATTGGGTGTTTCCTACTCATATTGGCTCCACAGTTTCACAGTGGCAAGGATAAAGTAATTTGAAATGTTTCTATTCGTTAAATGATGTTCAAGTAACAATTAACTGCCTGTCGATACCATTTCATCGATTTGTACCACATACATTTTGCGTTCCGATATCTTCTTAAACGACATTTGTGTAGTTTAGCTACGATGCATCGGTTAAGTGACTTCATAAAGCCATTTTTTCACTATTTTATTTAGCAGGGATTAATGTGTATCCATGACACGTAAAAACAATAATCGTGATTCCATTTTACCATATAATCGTAAATGAATACGATCGTTATACCATTCCCATGTATGGCTTTCTTCTTAAACTATTTCTCTGCCAAATTTAACAGATTTAAGTTACAAAAAAACCATGAAATAACTCAAAATACTTTAGCAATTTCTGCAAATCGTTAAAAAAAACTCGTCCAAGTCATTTTCTTGCCATTATTCATTTCACTTTTCATTTATGCTCAAATGTTATTTATATTTTCCTTTTTTTACTCTCATCTGCTTGCAAAGGGCATATTAATTAGTAAAGTAACTTTTTTGAATATTTTTGCTGCACTTTTAGCTCCAACTTGTGGACCAGTAGTATTTTGCATTTGTTTGGCATCGTGGTTTGCTTATATATACTTTGGATTCATGAAGATATTTTTAAGTTATCAAAACAAAATACTTACGTGCCCAAGCAATGAACCAAGACGGAAATTTCTCGCAAAGAATTTAATTATGCAATGAAATATTAACTGCAAGTTAAAACTTTAATCGAAATTCGAAATTCGATTTTCTCAGTCTCTTCACTTTTAACTTGCATTTATGCTGTTAGCCAAAGCCAAGAAATCTTAATTTTAATCATAATAAACTTTGCAGCTTTCTTTACTTGTGCGATTATTGTTGCACTTATACTGACTGCAGCTGTTTTAAACAACAAGGTAAGATCCTGTTCTTAAAATGTATTTTATCTGTAAAATGTTTTACTCAATTTATCGATTTTTTAGCTAAATTTAAACAAAATATAAATACATCTTTACATTGGGGCATATTTTAAATACTCAAAACTGATCTGCAATTTATGCTTATCTCATCGTGTTTCCAGAAGACACGCTTTTCCAAATAAGCGAATAATAGTAAGTAGCATTTTTTGTTCAACGTATAATTTATAACCTATGCTAGTTTACAATTCAGAATTTGTAAATTCTAAAGGTTTTCATTGATTTTACATAACTTTATTTCTTAGAACGTTTTGAAATTATATTCGAGAGCTAAAGAATTTGTCCTCGGATACATCTGAAATGTACAGCAAAAAACTTGAATTCTAGGAATTACATAATGCAAACTGGGATTCTTTAATTAATGTTAACTAAGACTATGCAGTTTTATTCATTATATAGTAAATGAAAATAATTTTAACCTTTTTAATCATTTTAAGCAAAAAAATTAATTTTATGATGGTTGTTCGAATCACTCAACACATGCACAATGGACTCATTATTGAAGGCTTACTTAATATAAATGAGTACACTTTATTAACGGAGAGATTAATTAATAACTAATTGCGTGACGAATAATATTTAAACAAATTGTTTGATGGTTTAATGAAAATTGATTTCATTTCAGTTTATATTGCTCTCAGTGGATTTGGTAACAATGACTTACGAAAAATCAAAGAAATTATAAAATGCACGTTTTAAATATACAACGTGTACTGCACTACACTTTTATTTGGCAGTATTACCTTTAAAGTACCATTTGAAATTCATAAGCCCAAAAACTGTATATTTGTAGGCTTAATACTGCGGTTACATGAGCACTGAAAGTACTTCAATTTGAGATAAATAAACGTACCTTAAACCAAGTCTAAAAGT
>JAQGBW010003647.1:0-15739 GCA_034698625.1 Julus scanicus | reverse complement strand
CTTATAAATAAACACGTGTTGAGTCTTTGCCGGGTTCATCCTCATTTGATGAGTCTCGTACCACTTGTTCATCGTAATATGAGGCTATATGTAAGTCATAAACGCACATGTAAGTCACATGAATTGGACATGTAATATTGTATATGATGCATACATGTCTGCCTATCTACATTCTTCCATGTCTATATAAAGCATGTATCATATTCTCATGTGCCAAATATACATGTACATGTTTTCTGCAATGCATGGACAATGACATAAAATGAATGATAAGACCATAACAATGTTTAGACATACGATAAACATTAATGCATACATAAGCATCTCCATTGCAGTTGTTCTGACAAACAAACGCACCTATAAATTGTTTCTTTCTTGCTTTCATTTGTGTAAATGACTTTGAAAAATGACATGTTAAGTTTATCGAAAAGAAAATGGCTTGTCTAAAACATCTGTCACCAATGGAATTTCCACTATACGTTTGTTCCTGCCTGGTAACAACAGCGAAACCGGATTTTTACAAAAAACACGATAGGCAATTTCAACAGTCACAAACTCTAAATTTTAGCACATTTCTACAAAGTTTTGATAAGTAGTTAAAGGATTTTTTAAACTGGGTGTATAATTCCTTTAATCTATGTAATTCCAACATGGCCGCGCCCTTTTATTCCAGAAATGACCTTGCTGATACAAAACGACTGCGTTTGGAATACAGGACGCAGCCATATTGGAACTATCTTAAAGGTTCCTATATATATATAGTATTCCATGGAATCCTGTGTCTTAATATTCAGAAACTTCTATAAAATTTCACTTCAACCGTCCATGAAGATTGCCCTACCCTCACTTATTCTTTACAAAGTATCGAATAAAGCACACAGGTCCATGTCTTTCCAAGTATATGGGAGAATGGGGAGCATTGAGACACTTTTTGCTAAAACAATTTTTTGTGCATTCAATATTTATTCTAGTGATCTGAAATTGCAAGAATATGTGGTTTAACTGTAAAATTTAAACGTTTGAAAAGTTTTTGTGGAATGTCTCATTTTACCCCACTCGTGGGGGTAAAGGGAGACACTTCATGAAATAGACAAAATCATGAAAACAGATTATAATAACTTGTATTTGTCATTGTTAGACTGGAAAACTTAACGAGTTACAACTGAACAATGATGAAATGAAAGTACAAATCCAAACCTTGTTAATTGAATGTGTCTCACCTTGCTCCAAATCAGTTGTCTCAGTTTACCCCACAAAAGCATCAATTGTAATTGCATCAATGGCAATTACATTTAACTAAAACTATATATATGTTTATGTTTATTTAGCAATAAAATATTCATTAATCAGCAACAGATAGAATATCTGCATCAAAATATTCAGGTGGAAATAAAAATGATTTTTCTAAGAAAAAATGTCATTTTACGACACAAAAACCAACTATTTAAAATTTCACAAACTTACTGTACACTCTGTTTGCTACATATACATATATATAGGTTGTTATATAGTAGTAAATAAAGGCATTTTAGGTTACATTTCTCAAGCCAATATCCACAATAGATGTTTAATAACATTACTTTCTCACCTTACCCCATTTCTTAATGCTCCCCAGTCTCGCCTCAGTATAGGTTAATGACGTATAAACCACGTTTACAAAATTACCAGTCTGAAGTTTGGTGCTAAAAAAAATATAATTTTTTTTTTAAAAAATGGAAGGGGCAATTGAGTTTAATGACGCAGTTTTTCCCTCGTGGTCTCTTAAATATTCAGATTAATTGCATGAACACCATTCATAACCGGGTTGTTATAAGTGTGCGTTCAGCTGTTACACGTCTGCAAGACGAGGGTACGAAGATGGCGTCCCAGCTGTTTGAAATTAAGGCAAGACCAAATATATATAGATATATACCGCCTCAATACCGTTTATGATGGATAGCGAAGCACGTGGTATATCAGACTGTCAGTTTTTCTTGACTTTTTTCCCCCCACTTCCGACGCAATGCACCACAAGCCCAATCCAGCATAAGGTTAAAGCCCAAATTCGGAAGATTCGGGACCAGTTTAATATCTCGAGGCAACATATGGTATACTCCATTTTCAAAACAACATAGCAGACATCCAGTATTATAGACACCGAGAATTAGCCGCAAAGCGTCTGTCTATATACGTGTCTGGTGGCCTTTTTGGATATAAATAAATTACGGATATAGGTTCACTGCAGAGTCATGTTGCACGAAATGTATAGAGATTGAACAGGTCTAAAGCCGCGCCTCCACTGAGTTGAACATTGGACAAAAATGTTTTTGAACTTAGTATGCAGAAACATGTGTGCCTGTCATCATGTGTGCGCAAACTTATGACGCATTTTTGGTCCAAAAACGATGTTTATACAACATTTTTCCGATCGCTCGTGAGGCGGTCCGGATCAAAGGGGAAAACGTTGCAATTTACTGCGCATGCTCAGCCAAACCAAGTGACTTGAAGCGCCGTTAACTGGATGAGTTTGTTGATGGATTCTTGAACATTTTGATGGAGACAGGTCAGCATTCTTCAACATGTTCAAGAATACAATGTTTCCGGTTTCTCTTGAATGTATGTATGTATGTTGTGTGCAAGTTTTATGTTCAATGCAGTGGAGACGTGGCTTTAAAGTGCAGGTAAAACATATGATCGAAGTCGGCGAAATAGGTGTCGGCAAAGTGGATTTAAACCCACCAATTCCTATTATATAATAATTTTGCGAAAATGTGTTATAATGTTATTTATACCACCAGTTATTACCTGACCTAAACAAACTAGACTGTCGGCGAAATGGCTTGTCGGCGAAGGGCAAGCACCATGGGTTTAAGGTGTTGTGACTAGGGCGAATAATCCCAAGCAAGGAATGAGTGTTGGGAACAACAACTACATATGTATACCGCTTGGTATCGTTCCACTTCGCCGACATGTCATTTCGCTGACACATTGCCGACCATTTTGTTTGGTCAGGTTGGCTAATTAAGGTAGACCAAGGTTGGGATCTTTCTGTAAAGCCGGGTACATGGCTTACATGGGGCAACAACGCCAGGGCAACAACGCTGGGCAACAATGTTGGGGCAACAGTGTTGAGGCCACATGGTTTTCTGAAACAAATAATGAATACAAGTTTGCCTATACCGCGACGTTTGAGCAAACATAGGAAGTTTTTTGGTTGCCAGAACCATGGTTTCGGCAACATTTTGCCAATCACTCGTGAGGTGGTCCGGATCAAAGATAAAAATGTTGCCACTTTACTGCGCATGCTCAGCCATGTGCTTAAACGTGGACCTGAATGCTTGGAATTTTGATATTGTATTCCCAAGTAGTGTTTGAAAACAAAAATAACGCCATTTTTTGGTCATTAACAAAAATGACATGAAAAGTGTGCAACTTTGCTATTTGTGTTTATGTGTAGTTGGAGCAAAAATTTGCTTTTATTTCAGGAACATATATTTTGTTCCAAACTATTGTTTAAAATAATTCTACAGCATATACAAAATCTATTTTAAAATGAACACAATGTGCAACACGATATATATATATATATATTCCTCAATGGCTGTATCCACTTAGGGAACTAACCTAATTTCCCTTTCCAATGGGGGAATTTGGTAGTTAGGAAAGTGAGACCATACATTCTGTCCCGGGTCACGAAACCTAGGGCACCACTGTACGTCCATTGATCCAACAAAAAAAGAAAAAAAAAGTCCACTCCATGAATGAATTTCTTCAGACGGAGTTGGAAAGAAAGGAGGGGGTGTGCTTATAGTATAGCGGACCCCTCGAAACCACATGTGCAAATATGGGGGGGATTCTTGAAAAAGCACCCAAATGCATGAGCACGTGGGACATAAGGTGGGCATCGGAAGCCACGGGAACATCTGGCCGCTAGAATAGGGGGATATATGGAAAATGGGGGATTGCAGCTGATTACAGTGTTTGCCATGTGTGAGCGAGAAAGAGGGGTTGAAGAAGGAGTGGGGACCCCAAGACACAATAAGACGGTGGTGGAAGGAGTGGTCCCACCGACCTGAAAAAAGTCAGCTATGGGGTTTTCGTTAGGACCAGGACCCGGTGCTGAAGGTGTGGTTCTGCATTAACCTCCTTCTTCCCCCATCAAATCAATAAAAAAAAGTACCGAAAGGGGTTAGCAACACGTGCAGTTCCAAACACCTGATTGGGCCACACCTTAAACAGGGACAATCATGGGGCGCTAACGTGGGTTAACGTGGAACCTGTATACATTGGACGCCTTCAGGAACGTGAGAATGGCCTATGCAATGTCCAATGTTGTCAGGTTCCAAATTTCCAGAAGATGTTAAGCTGAAAATCCCCATGAATATGACTGAATATTACTTGTCTACATCGAATATTGTTTGTCAGCATCGAATATTGCTTGTCAGCATCGAGTATTGCTTGACAACATTGAGTATTGCTTGTCAGCATCGAATATTGCTCGTCAGCATTGAATATTGCTCGTCCACATCGAATATTGCTCGTCAACATCGAATATTGCTCGTCAACATCGAATATTACTCGTCAACATCGAATATTGCTCGTCAACATCGAATATTGCTCGTCAACATCGAATATTGCTCGTCAACATCGAATATTGCTTGTCAGCATCGAATATTGCTCGTCAGCATTGAATATTGCTCGTCCACATCGAATATTGCTCGTCAACATCGAATATTGCTCGTCAACATCGAATATTACTCGTCAACATCGAATATTGCTCGTCAACATCGAATATTGCTCGTCAACATCGAATATTGCTCGTCAACATCGAATATTTGAGAAAACCGTTTAGTTGAGACCCTATATATGCATATATTTCACGTGAAATACACAACTAAAATGGACGCTCATAAGAATGGCCAAAAGCGTCCAATGTTGGCAGGTGTCCAACATTTAAAGAATATGGTACTGCTGCTGCATGCATGGCACGTGGTTGGAATCTCCAAATACTGTCCACTAAGAACGCCCAATTGCCAAAGTTCTTATTAAATGGAAAGATGGATTGATGTCCTTTCTAGGCAGGTTTAAAACACCCCCTTTGGTGGGACTGAACTCAGCTGCCCAGACTAGGCAAGTGTCAGAATTTATCGCTACAAAGTGTTACACTCCAAAAAAAACGTTAACCTGAAAATGCCCCTTAACAGATTATCAATTCTGTACATGTATACACAATTCTAATCACGTTCTAAAGTGTTGTTATAGTTCATGCTATACATAGATAGATATAGTAACCTCTTTGGGAACTGAACACCAAAAATTTGTGTGGCCCATCATATAAATTTTCAAGCACCCGCCTCTCGCTAACAATATTCCACAATATTTTTTCCAGATTTTTCTGATTAATAAAAATTTCCCTACCTTTAAGGGAAATTCCAGCACAAAATTGGTGTTCAAAAAAAGTTAGTCATAATTCCCGACTTTCCCAAGGTTTTTAAAATGTAAGTACATTTGAGACTGGGTGATAATTCATTTGTTCATTTCTCATTTCACTGACCTTTAAAACTCAAACAGAAAATCCAAAAACCGAAAAATACAATCATTAGTGGACGTCCATAATGGCTATCCTTTTGAAGGCAAATACAGTATGTATAATGGTAGCTTCTCGTACTTTGCCGACAATCCAGTTTACCCATCTCGCCGACACATTATTTGGTAAGGTTTGGAAAAAATAGGGTTAAATTAACATTATATCAAATTATTTTATAATTTGATATTATAATGTAAGTCGGCGAAATGACTGTTGTCGGCAAAGTGGGTTGTCGGCAAGTTGGGTCTAAATCATGTTAATCCAATTTCTGATCTATCAATCCAGTTTTAATTAAATGAAGGCAAATATATACAGTATGTTAATGGTAGTTTCTCGTACTTTGCCGACAATCCACTTCACCGATTTTTCATTTCGCCGACATATTGCGTTGGCGTATAATTTCGTTAGGTTAGATTAGTATGTTATTGGTTTGGAAAAAATTGGGTTAAAATAACATTATTCTATAGCGGGATATAATGTAAGTCGGCGAAGTGGGTTGTCGGCAAGGTGGGTCTAAACCATGTTAATCCTACAAATTGCAACATTTATTCTGCCAAGCATATTTCGACATTTTCAATAAAACCGTGTTTTATATTACTGAAATTAAATCAGTTTTCTATAAACTTCAGATTTCCCATGTTTGTATGGATCGATGCATTGGTACAGAAATGTAATGGGTCCATTATCTCATCTATAAACGCCCCAATAGTCTACTTATCATTACAAAAGATGCTGGGTACTTTCTCAGTGTACTAGAGAGCCAAAATATCAATCATTTAAGAACAAAATTTCATGAAAAAACCAACGAAAAGGCGGGGGTGTATTGAGAAAAGCTGTGGAAGGTAAGAAAAGGGAAGCCATCAGGGGAAGGATGGGAATAAAAACTTGTATTAGGGACAAAAATGAATTGATTTCAAGGAGTGGATGTGATGGGGAATAATAAAAGAGGGGATAATCCCTTGTGGAAATGGGTAGAAGCACAGGTATATTCGAAGTCACCTGTGATGGGAGCGCCTGGATGGCGAAGAAAAGACGGAGGCCAATGGGGGCAGAGCTAGTTGAGGCACAAGGGGAAAAGGGAGTGGGGAGGTCGCCATCTTTGAGCCCGGGGTTTGCCGTGTGTACCTTAAGGGCCTTTGGTTCCCATATATGGATTCGCGTTGCGTGCAAAGTGAGCCAACGACCTGCAACCACACCCAGGAACGGAAATCAGGTCTCTCAACCGGTCTAGACGTTGAACCAGAGGCCGGTTTAAAGGGACATGTTTTCAAGTTCAGGGCAGTTGAAATGACATTGTCCGCAGCCGAAAAATGTGACGGAAATCAGCGGGATAGTACAACTTCCACTTTCTACATTACTATTTATAGAGAGAATAGTGAGTCTTACGTTCAACATTCCATTCGTGGAATGTGTTGAGCATATAAAGAAAATCGAAGATTAGAACAATGGAATAATTGCACTTAGAATGTGGAATTCTTGATTACATTTCCTGCACTTAAGCACAAGTTCCAGAGGTTCTTGATTAACTTTATTTTGGTTCAGAACCCACTGGTGGTGGGTAAGGCATTTCTCTCCATAATGACTGTATTTCATGGTGCACACATTATATGGAATTTAAAGAAATTTGGCATATATGGGCAGACATGACCTTACAATTCCATGTATGTCAATGCATGCCCATTTATTCTGTAAAAATAAATAAAGGTTTTTAATTTCAAAAATTATTGTAGAAAACTTTTGTTTAAAACTGATACAATGAACTAACTAATGTTATGGCTAGAAAAACCCTACATACGATTTTATCAAACATAAAAACAAGCAACCTTTTTTTACAGAAAAATGTACTTGTCGTTTTTGCAAAAAAACCATGCATGCAATTTACTATGTCAAAACTGAATTTTCTTTTGAGGAAAACAAACTTTTTGTATTTGAAAAATATACACTTTGTCATCATTTGAATTGAAGATCATACGTTTTAATGGCCATTGTTTCTGTAATAGAAACACGTTTGGGGCTTTGTAAGCAGGCATAAGTTCCTAAACACCATAAAAAACTTTCAATGATCGGAGTCATTATCAGCATAACTTAAGTATAGAATCGCATTGAACCGTAAACCATTTTATGTATAGGAGTGCGATCCTTTGCGAGTGAAGCAAATCAAGCGTTTTGATTTTTTTAAATTTTTTGTTAGTAACATGCAGTCAACGATTTTAAATGTAAAGACAAATGAAATGCCAACGAGCTTGTATACAAAGCAGGTTTTCGCTATCTGAATGTGCATAGTTTCAGTGTCAAAAAAACAACAACAACAACAACAACAAAAATTCAAAACAAAATTAGGAAAATTCCGAAAACCCAAGCTTGTACGATTGGCTTACAATATATATAAATCGAAGCGAATTATGCCTGATTCCCACTTGACCGAAACCGAGAAGTTAGGGTCTGAGCATGCGCACTTCGACGTTTCATTTTTCGGTCGAACTTAAGCCCCTCCCAAATTCACGCCCATTAGGAAGCTCGGCTAGTTGAGCTTTTTCCAGCAGTCCGACCGAGGCAAACTTTTAGCAAAAGCGCCGTTGTTGCCGACAGCAAGAGCTTCGGCCAAGATTCTGACGTCACGTCGGTTCTCAGTTCTCGGTTAAGTGGGAATACGACATTAGTCTATAAAGACGCGCACTAATGTATTTCGAAACTGTGTTCATAAATACGTCAGATTTTACCTAGAATATTTCATAACCTTGTAACTCATGGTTAAAACTTGACAATTCTAACAGTCTATAGATCGAAAAATTTAATCTATAACTTGTCAATAGTTTATAGTTAGTTAGAACCGTATTTGTTATGAATTAAGAGTGCGCTTATGCCGCATTCACACTACGCCGAATTCGTCTGCTAACGGAGACATTTTTCGGCTGAGCATGCGCACTTAATGGAGGCAATGTCGGTTGCTCATAGGCTCCTCCCACTTTGACGACGGAAAAAAGTTGAAACTGGTTCAACTTTTTGAAGCAGAAACCCGCCGAAGAAATATCGTCTGTTAATATAAGACCGGTCCCAAGTCGGGACCGGTACATTTTATGCTTTTAGAGGGGTTATTCATTTACACAGGATACATTTAAACAGGTTCTACTGCACATTGTCTGTGCTATAGTATACCATACAACGACATAAAAAGCCTTATACTATATAAATTTTTACAAATATATACCTATATATGGCCCTAGATGGTACCAAGATGGCTGCTTTAGCGTCTCTGGTGAAAAAATTTGATATTGGCCACACATGGTAAATATGGAATATTCCACATTACATGAAATTTGCAACATCTACCTATACATGTTCATTTTCCATGTATGACTTTACCTATAGTTATAGCCAATAGTTGTCATGTAAACTATATACAGTAGAACCTGTCTACATTCATATGCTTGGGACTAGTAACAAATATGTTTTTTGACAGGTTGCACATTTAGACAGGTTCATTTACACACGGATTACCAAGTCGGGACCGGTACATTTTATGCTTTTAGAGAGATTATTTATTTACACGGGATGCAATTAGACAGGTTCTACTGTACATTGTATCATTATGTATAACTTTTACTCATATTTAAGGGGATATAGAACCCTATCCCTTGCAATGGGTTAAACTTGAGAAGATACTCACAGTTGAATGAGGGAAGTTTGGGTGGGTGGGGGGTGAGAATTGTTTGGGGTGGTTTGATGGATCAGCAAGGGCATCATATTGCTGTTTTGCACTTTGAAATGATAGATTTTTAAAAAATCAATATACAAGGTTGAAAAATGTCCGTTATTTTGCACACGCCGCCTGCAGGTGGCAGCATGAGATAGGCAAGTTGTACGGGCAAAAATTTTAATAATAATTTAATTTAAAAAATCTACTATTTGAACGTGAACATGACTTTGCTGATTTATTAAGCTATTTTAAACAATTTTTTATTTTTATTTAATCTTTTTTTGTTTGACTGTGAGTGTCGTTGCAAATTTTTTCCCATTGAAAGGGATAGGGTTGTAATCACCCTTAAGTAAAACATATACGTATCTGACCAAATAAACAGCGATGGTTACAACGTTTCAAGAAAATTCCTTCATTGGCAGCTCCCCCCAACGGCACCGATATGAAAATACGCTAGACAATCCTATATGTATGTCAACACAACGGAAACGTTGGTGCATGTCATGCGTGAGTCCTGTCATCACGCGTTAATTATTTAATTGCAAGCGAGTTTTCAACGTTCCTAAACCGTGATTAATTATGCCTGGCTGCATGGCAGATCATAAATAGTTTTATGAGCAAATAATCGGATCAACGAGGATTATATAACGCACGTGTGAATATTTTATGCCTTGCCATGCATGTCTGCTTCTTGCATAAACAATGAACACATTCCATTTGCTTGCTCGACGACTATTGCTAATTTCTATAACGTTCTCCATGCGTGCATGTTCTGTCCCGAAAAACACAAAAATAAAAATGGCTAAATGTGCAACATAAATCAGATGATTAAACAAAAAAATAAACTTCACGACGCACCTGCAAAAGCGTCTGAGCTGGTTTTGTAAATGCCAACTTATAGGATTGCCCTTAATTAAGTTCAGGACTGTGCATCCTAGATTCGTCGAATTTAATTAGTGGCGTAAATGGGACAAGATGGTCTCTAATATTAACCCCACTTTTGTATAAATTTATCAAATTTTTCATCAAAACAGGGGGTGGAAATTCTATGGGTTGAAATACTGTTAAGCCTCAATAATATAACACGCTTCATATGTCAGTTTAATACCGTATATCATCGATTCCAAGACGCATATTATAATTTTAGCATGCCACCAACAGAAAAAATAACTTTCATTCTATAAGAAAAAATATTAGATTTTTTCCCCCTTCAATTTACTAACAACAACAATAGGGAAACACTAAAGTACATATGAATATGGAACTTTTATGTGTAACATTTCAGATCTAATATTATTAAAAGAAATATTCCGAAAGTATTCAGCTGACGGAAAATATATAGTATTTAGGTTTGGAACCGAAACATAGCCAGCCACATTTCTTATAGGCTACAATAATGTTTCCAAGTCGCTGGATACATGTATCTGGCAATTTTCACCTGTTCTGTACATGGCTTATGTAATATGTATACACGACACCCTCGATTCGATTCTAAGACGCATCTAATTTTTTAGATGTTTCTATGAGGTTATGTTTTTTTTCCATGACTTTTACTATACTTATTGGTGAAATACGGTATAGTTGTAATCTATGAGTTGGTAAACTTACATATTTGTAAATGTTTTGTAGATTTTTTATGGATAGACATTATCTGTCAGCCATATTGGAAATGTTTTAGGTCTTCACAAACAGGTTGTATTTTACATATTTTTAGAATTTCGGGTCATATTGGAAATGTTTTCAAGGTTTTTCTGGTCAAATTATAAATGTTTTTAAGGATTTTCTGGCCATATTGACCATTTTTTAAGTCTGGTGACACATTCGAATTGTTTAAATTGTTTAATGTGGTGATGCCACTATGTTAAATGTGTAGGATTGTTGTGTATACAAACTACAGAATCTTAATGGATAATTTCTGCATAATTGTAAGCAGAGCATTGTTCCAGTAACATTCACCAACAACATTCGTGACACTTTAAAAAAAAATCATTGATCAAGTTTAGCCGCCATAGGTGATGTGAAATCGAAATTCCAGCATTAATTGGTGCAGGAGGTCAGACTAATTTTAAATCGGAAGATCGAATAGGTCATTCCATTGAAAAATAAGCTAAAAAAAACAGCAATGACTTTGAAAGGAATGTTGCTAAAACCTAATTCGGATGCAAAAAAACTGGCTTTCGCATCCCCCTTTTTTCACTTTCCAACCGCGAAAAAATACATATCTTAATGACTTCCCTTCGAATTAATGAAACGCACATGGAAAGGTCAGCATTGGTCACATTTGAACGCATTTGGACTAGGGGAGGGGTAGGGGTAAAAAAAAGTAGAAAAAGCACTTTTTTTCATACTAAAAACTCACCCCACCACCTTGTGCGTCTCATTGGGCATCTTCGACGGCTAGTTTCGGGGGAGGTGGTTCGAATACCGGAAGTTGGCGGGGGGAGGCAAAAAAGTGGCGCAGGAGATCCTCCAGACACTGACCATCAGTGGTGAAATCTAATTTGGAAAAGAAAAGTTGTTGACATACGCATGACCAGTGGCTCAACGCAATTAAATTGGAGAACTGGTAGGTAGAACACTCAAGGGCAGTCCATAAAGTCACCATGCCATTGCACTTGATGGACACCCCCATCAGTACTGACCCCCATGCAGTGTTGGGCAGTAATTGAGTGCACTGGATGAACTTGAGTAACGATTCGTAAAAGAGTACTGAGTACAAAGAGAAATTGAAGTACCAAATGTGCTCAATAGGTATGAGTACAAAGTAACTGAATACAACTGTACTCAAAACGTACGAGTACAATGTGCTCACAATATAGGTGATCACAAATATATTTGAGTATTAACTTAATCTGAAATTATGAGGGCTAATGTAATCGAGCATGACTATAAATACTTTTATTGTAAGTAACTGAGTAACTTAACACGAGGGTCATCCTAAAGGCTAATGTATCCTAATTTTTATTGTTATTCGATGCACTTCTTTTTTTCCTCTTTAATTATTAACATTTTGTTCATGTGGTCACGGGTTTAATTTTAATTGGTTCTGCTTGTAATAAAACCTACTGTGTATAAAATAAATTGAGCCATATTCGTATCCATGCGTATACATTTTGCCCAAGTCTGATTACTCATTTCGTATGACTATTGATTACATGTACTCTACTCATGCAATGGAGTATCATGATTCCACTGCAATCGTAATTAGTACACTTACTGATGAGTACAATTTGCCCAAGTCTACCCCGACGAATTCCCAGTACTTGCTGTCATTAATGGTCAAGATAAGTTTAATGAATGTGTTGCAGCTTAATCAATGTACCTTTAGTCACCATTTTGACTGTAAGAACAGATACAGATTGTGTCTGACCTAGAATTCAATTTTTAAGTATACATGTGCAGTTTTTTTGTTTTTCCTGAGTAATATGCATTCATTCTGAAACTGTTTCAAATGACACCATCATATAGGAAATGAGTCATTTTGTGTCTCACGGTTTCAAGGTCAGAAACATGTTTACAACATTAAAATTATAATTTGGCAACATCATGGCACATGTACACACCTGCATCTAACACGTATTTAAACTTGTGTATACACTTAGAATTTCAACCAGAATTGATTGGGGGTGCTAATTGAGTTCTTATTAGATGATTATATTAAGCCTATATTAACATTCCAAAATGATATCCCATTAACTTCTAGTGTTGAATTTCCAATATGGCCGCGCACTTTTACTACAATTTCCATTTGTACAATTTTTAAAAACACTTGGGCTGTCAATGACCCAGCCTCAAATTTTGTTAAAGTATACAGCTACCGTTTTATGTAATGTTCTCGTAAGCCGATGGTTACCTCGCCGAGTAAGCCGATTCACAGCCGTTAGCCGTTGCACTCGCCGTTACACTATGTATGTGTTTAAAACGTTATGATAAAGCCTCACACGCCTTAGTAATTTAATACAATAATTGCATCGATTAATTAATTCAATAATTAGAAAGTGTAAATGTTACTTTTTATATCTTAATATTTGGAATAGTAAAGTACACGTACTTAATCAATACCACAATGATCTAAACTAACCATAAGTGAATTTTAGTGCTAGCCACTAGGTGGTCTCATGCAGGGAAAGGCATCATTCATCTTTCCTTTATTTCGTATTCGTATAAAAGATTGCTTCACTTTACGTCCTGATCGTGGGATTAGTCATCATCAATTGCCAATTGTTTTACGTTTTCAAACAAGGTGGCGATTCAAACGCTCAGATTCGGATTCATGACCAGATGAGTCCGCATTGCGGAAGATAACGGATTTTTAACTATACCTGTGCCGGATGAATAAGCTATTGTTCTTGGGTTTGACAGGGTAAAACTTCTTTATGATAAAAGTGTTATCATAAAATTTTAACTGACCTCATGTGCACTCAAATTTATTTACAATTTTAAGATTCTCAAATCTGGATGCTTGCCAGGTGTATTTTTTTTTCTTAATACACACTTTGGGAAATCTTAAAATTTTACATAAGTTCAGTACAGAACTTCTACAAGATTATAAAATATTGTAAAATCTACTCGGTATATATATATAGTACTTGTTAGTGTGTAAATCAACAGATTTTATAATGTATATATTATTCCTCTTAAATCTAGTCATGCATTACTGAAGAAATGTTAAGCAAATTTACTATTGTTTTTTATTAAACCTGCCGTTTTTTTCAAAATTTGTATGTTATTATAAATCTTAAAATTGGTGTGTGTAAAAGAAAGTTTAATTGTCTGAAAACAAAGGCATATTTAGTATATTAACTTGGGTTAAGACCACATTTGTTTCGAATCTTCATTGTGGTAACCATGCACATGAATAAATTATGACTGTACATTTAGTAAATTACCAAAATTTGTATAAAAAACCAATTTCATTTTGCTATTGCATGAAACAAAATAGAAACATCGATCAAATCGTAGTAATTATAAAAAAAATAAAACTTCACTGTATTATAAATCTAACTTTTGAATAGACTTAAACAAAACATGGTTTCTCCAGAAAGACTAATTAAAACTCCATTATCTATAAATTCTCAAAAAAACAAGTTAAGAAGGTCATAAACCTTTTTACGCGTTTTTGACAGTTTTAAAAACGATCATTTTGAAATTATTCATAAAAAAATAGTAAACATCGGAATGATTCAAAAGGATTGGATAAATTGAATTCAATTATGTCGTATTCATTAAGCCTTCAACATAGCATATCCAAAATGGTGCCACTCACATTTGTTAAACACTTTTTTGTTAAACTGACGTCGTATGTGGACACTTTACTTTCTTTAATAGCCACAAGACAGCAACAATATGGCATCGTGATAAGACAGTAAGTCCAAAAGCCCCAAGAAAACCCTGCGCTTCCTGTGTATGGACTACATACGTGGCTTAGTTATGTGTGGAGGAGCTTTAGGAACGGATGGACTTCAGCAATATTCACACGCATCTCAGTTTCTACAGTGGATTAGATATGGGAAAAAAAGAAGGGGAAAATGGCGCCTGAATTCCGCGCTTTTATTACCTGTAGCGCACTTTATTATGAGATTATAGCTCTTTGTATCATCCTGCATTACTCTGTTGAAGAAAAATCAAACGAAAGCGGCCTATAAAAAGCGTATGATCCTCTAGCATAATATTTCCAAGATGGCCGCACCCATTTACTCCAGAAGCAACCAGTTTTTTTCTGTACTGCTAAAAGCATTGCAATACGTGTAGATTCGCATGTGATAGCGATGGTTCTAATAACATAGTGCCAACTAACTACTGTAGTAAAATGACACGGCCATTTTGGAAATATTATGCTAAAAACTCATATTCTATTAGAGGAATGAGGCTAATTATCATAGACACTTATCGGGCACTTACTAATATCTAGCATGGTAATTTGTATCCAGAACATATACTTCATTACTAGCTGTCACATATGTGTTAATCCATGGTGAAGTGGGTCCTTTTAAACGTTTGACAAACATTAACGATTTTTAGTGGCTTAATAATATACATTTATTTCGCAAATTATACCGTTTTTCCACTGATGTATTTTTATACAAAAATGAAAGACTTGCTGGTGGGCCCTCTTTTTGGGGCCATTCAAAAAGGACGTCCGAGAAATTCCTTCAAAAATTGATCCCTCTCTACCCCATGTCCACATGGTGTTCATTTTAGCTCAGACCCCAAACCTTTCTGAATTATCAGATTTTTCTGATAAATGGAAATTTCCTGACCTCCAAGGTCATTCCAGCATAAAATGGGTGTTTAACACAAAGTTAGGCATAATTGCTAACTTTCCCCAAGATTTTAAAAATTCAAGTAAGTTTGGCTTATTTCTTCTGGCGTCCAGTTCCCTTTTCACTGACCTTTAAGTCTTAAGGGGGATCACAACCCTATCACTTTCAATGGGTGAAATTTTGAAACACACTTTCAGCCAAACAAAAAGAGAT
>JAQGBW010003646.1:0-15740 GCA_034698625.1 Julus scanicus | reverse complement strand
GTATACCTTTTTAGTTTTATTTTAACTTTTTTTGCTTGAAAACTGGGTGAAGTGTAAGTTTGACCCATTGAAATACAAGGGGGGTGAAAGGGCCTTAATACAAGTCTTAAAAGTTACATAAGCACAAAGGAATAACAAAAATAGTAAAAAAAAAAAACATTTTTGACGTTATTAATCATCAAACGTTATAATTTAATAAAAGCATAGCATTTCATTCTGAAATAACAGTTTCTAGCTCATACAGTATAAAACGAATAAATATAGTTTTGCTTCATATAAGTTCACGTTTATTGAGTTGTATTTAACTTTTTTTTTTTAATCCTGCACTTAAATTTGCACCAACAAAAATAGTGTGTCCAAATGTTAAACCCCTATTGTAGGGCGCCTATACCCTATTTTTTCCGATTGCAGTTTGCTGGTTTATTGGGTTTTCATGTTTTTTCCCCATGCAGTTAGATTACTAAGCACAATTTCACTGTTTTTCATCTTCCAACAATGACTTGAACTTTTCTAATAAAAACACCACTAATCTCCCGATTTGAACGGTTGGACTTAAAATATGTTAGATAAATTAAAGGGAAAAGCTAAAACTCGATCAAGCTACAGGTTGTCAGGCTGCCATATTACATCATAACACGTGTTATTGATTAGACAAACGTTATTAATGGTAGCAAAAAAGTTCTTTTTTACCACTTCTGCAACACTGAATGCCCTTCAAAGTGACTTTGGGTTCCAAAATAAAATTTTTAAGGGCTGATAAAATTTAAAAGAAAATAGTGCCAATTCTGTACAGTATAGCCTACTGGCAACAAGTATTTTTTTAAATTAATGTTTCCAAATCCTGCATTTGTTATTTAATAATAAACACAGTTCGGAATGATTATAGAGACGAGTAATATAAAAAAAGCACTAACTAACAGTGCTTTTTTGATGACTGACAAATACATTCGTCTCGATT
Source organism: Julus scanicus (assembly GCA_034698625.1). Classification (NCBI taxonomy): domain Eukaryota; kingdom Metazoa; phylum Arthropoda; class Diplopoda; order Julida; family Julidae; genus Julus; species Julus scanicus. The sequence goes on along the minus strand of JAQGBW010003646.1, from coordinate 14,782 downwards.
CGCATTACAGCAGTTTTCCATTCCGGCCACTAATTAAATAAAATTAGCTACCAGGATAATTTTCATTGTCACTACTGTACAAGTTTATGTTTAGTTTTTGGCCTATTCACAGAAACGAACACAAAGACACTGAAACACACGATTACACGTTTTCAGTGGATATCATTTTTAGAGTAGCTGTCATTAAATTTATTACAAGAAATTACTTTAGTTGAAAGACTACGAGTTGATTATGCAATTTTAAGGATCTTTTTGTGAAATTTAACTTCACTTATCATACGATTATGATCGCTGTCTAGCTACTGGAATTGCCAGCTTGAATTTGTTATTGACGCAACTTTTCAATAAGCATTTTTTCCATCAGCAAAAGTGATGGAAAAATCATTGCAATTTATGCATTTGTTGGCACTTTCTTTACATTTAACATACAGCTGTATCATTTTTATGCACAAAACCTTTTTTGTTCAATAAGTGTGATTTCTCACATGTATATTTTTTAAAGAAGGAAACATGGTTTGGTAATTTTCCGCATTGTTTTTCTACAAACCCTGTCATGGCGCCACACCTTTTTAAAATCCCAGAAAATGTTTCAAGGGCATATAATTTAGAATTACTGAAACGCCTAGATGGCTCATCCAGTAAGAGTTAGAAAGCTTTGAATGAACAGAGATAAGGTGTGAAAAAGTAGCGATTTTCCGGGAAATAATCCCGAAAAAAAATTTAGAAAACAGATACATTAGATTAGGTTAGGTTAGTCGCTTCACTTGTTCAAAATGCCAGTCAGTCGGATAGATTAATTTAGTCATTACAGGTGTCACTCTGTCACAGTTAAGTAACATTAAACGGTAAACTAATTATCTCTATGATTATAAACAAGAACCATATCTCCACAAATCAGCCAATCTTCCTTCAAAATTATCACTCAAATAGCTTTCAGAACAAATGGTCACAAAAGCACCCGAAAGCTGTTAAAGCATACATCACAATGCAGCATTTCGGTTAAGCACTCACCTTATGTAGTTGAAATAGTTCTGCCAAACAATAGTGATTTGTATTGGTAGCGCAGAGTTGCCATAATGATCAACATGAAATGCACAACCGATCGTCCAATTGAAAAGCAACCTTGAGAAATCATGATGATTCTGATAATGATCCTCATTAGGGGCCTATAAATGACTAGTCCTGAGAACATTGCTAAACCTACAATAAAATCTATTGAACTACACATGTGCAGTTTGCATGTAGTATCGTAACACGCATTAACACCAATTAAAGACTAATGATGAGTTAAATGGAGCCTAATCATAGCAATATCAATAATTGTACAAAAATATAAGAGGAGTTACCTGGCACCGAAGTAAAAAGAACAAACCTCTTCAATGATATGAATCCTAAAACAAATTTGGATTATAATAATTTATTTATCAGCGGTATTCCAACAATATTATGCATAGCATAAAGACAGTTTATGCCCACATAGCATATCTTTAAAAACTTTACTCAATTTATTAAAATAAACTGCCAAACCAGACTAAAATTTGCATGATATACATATTTGTATTTACTCTTTGGTAAGCCAAGTCATAAAAGGCACTTCTCTGAATCACAGATCGTGAGGAAGAATGTCCCAATTGTTGTAATATATCAACTTCACAGGCAGAAAACATACCGATTTTGTTAATCCTCCAAACCAAGAGCAGCATGAATTTGAGAAAAATATCTACGCTTCATTGGTAAGAAGAAGTGGTGTTCTTCGTCAACTTTCTCGCACTAAAAAAAGAGAACAACAATAATTATAAAACAAACGTCAAACTAATGAATCTAACAACAATCTAACGAAAAAAAATTCTAAAATTCACCCAATAAAGTAAAAATTGTACTGAAATCATAGATATCAGAAATTCTATTTAACACATTGACATAAATGTTAGTTGGTTCGTAAAGTAAAGCGGCCCAAAGACAGTAAAGGTCCTAGAGGGTCTAAGCATTAATAAGTAAAACCTCATACATAGTGGCAGGGAAAGGAAAATAGGCTGAACTCAAAATAGAATAATTTAAATTACATACACTAGTATACGAGTGATTAGGTGCTATAGAGTTTGGCAAAACACTGGCGCCCACAACGGTTGACGGAGCAGGTTGCTGAGGCAGTGTCACAGATAGCGGGTTGACGTCATCAAAAATGTCTTCAGCCCAAGGCTTTTTACGAAAATCATGTAGTAACGGAAGGATGTGGCCCTCTGTCGTAAATATGTATTCTGAGGCATGGGTGTTAGCAAAATTATCTTTATCGAATAACTATTTAGAAAAAAATAAATATGTTTGCGCTGTATTTTTTAAGAATCCAAGAAAACTTTTGTAAAAATGATCGCAGCACTTACTAAATACAGATATTTACAAGTTTCACTAAGAAAGAAACTTTCCATACGGTCTTCCAATGATTTATCCACCACATTATGAATCGTTGCATAGCCACACCTTTAAATTAAATATCAAATGACTCCATATTAGTAAAAATTTTAAAGTTGGGGCAGATAAATTTACAAAATCATTGGCATGCTGGCTGTTTCTTGTAAGGATTAATAACTAATAAGTTAATACTTAGCTGGATTTTAAGTGGAACTAAAATTATTATAATAACCTATCAATACTTACTTTGATTTAGTATGATTATTGATTGCAATTAGAATTTCTTGGCCAACATGGAGATAGAATGGATTGCGAGTCGCCTGGTACAAGAGGTAGGTCGATTCCACCAATTCAGGACGTAAGGGATAAAACATCACATCGGGCGTAACTCTCTGCCAGTTAAAACGTTCTGGCAATGCACCGTACAACTTCCAAATGGCATAGTAAAGGGCATGAGCACATATCGCTTCTTCCACATCGCCACTCAGTACTTGGACACCAGGAAAGGCAGCTTGCAAAGAATCTATCCAAGTTGTATGCGTAGCACCACTATGCATATCCACATTGACGTAGAGTGGGTGATCGCCTGCCCCTCGGTTGCAGTGCGGTCGACTAAAATGGAGATACGATTATAAACCCTGCAAAATAAACCAGCCCCTAAATTTTCAATCTGGTAAAAACGAGCTAATACCCTCTCCTCATGTACTGCTTTATGTAATGGTACGTATCGTTGAACATTTTGTAATCTTCATCCTCTCCAAACAAAATGTAAGACTGAACAAAAATTCATGAAAATTACAAATGCGATTCTATTACAATGCTATAGTGGATGGAACAAATTTAGCAGTTAAAAAAAACATACTTTTAAAAGATATTCGTAGAATGAATCTAAACCAGCTCCTAAGCCACTTAATTTTCCAATCCAGCGTCCGCTTTGTATATCAATCACATTGCCTATAGTGAATAAGTATTTTGCATATGTTGTGTAAATATGCTCCGCACTTACACGTAAACGCTTTTTATTAAATTAAATTTACCATGTTTTTGTTTTCACAATATTAACCAGGAAATTTTTATGAGAACATTTTGCCATTTTTCATGCTGTTTCAAGAAAACCACATACGTCACTCACCAAAAAGTCCAGTGTTTTCAGAGCGAAATTTCCAAAGAGCACGATTGACTCTTCTAGCCATTCCTTCAAAAACTGGGTCGCCAAGAAGGCGGCTGAGAACTCCAAATTCCAGCAAAAGAGATCCTGCTCCAGCAGTACAAGTGTGCGTGGCGCAACCTTCGGGAACGCCATCTCGCAAGTTGACCTACAAATTCATATGTGGAAAATAACAACTACGTCAGTTTCATATAATTTTTTTCTACTAGATAATTCAGTTTAGCACCCTTGATTGGTTGATCCAAACGGCCCCATAGACCGTTGAGTGGAGGAAAGAGTAAATTGAATAAGATGGAGAAAAAGGAACAAGGCGACCAACAAGGTCGACCGGGAATTGCACCCGAGTCTTCCGATCACCAGGTGGATAGCGTTACTGCTAAGCCACCCAGCTTTGGGTAAAAGACTTTTGGCTTACCCTAGGAAATGGGATACCTGTCTTTGTATTTTCAAAGGCGGGTAGTAGTCTGGTGGCCAGATCACTGGCAAGATCTAAAAGTTCACGATCATAGTCATCAGGCACAAGATCTCCAAAGGGCTGTTTGGAATCCGTTATGAGCAAATGTGCAGAAAGCAATCCACCCAAAAGCCTTGATTGCAATAGTAAAAATAAAAGAAATAACATATAATCACGAATTATGAACAAAACAACAATTTAGAATCGCTGACAATTACCCACCTTATATTTGCTTCAAACACCTGCACTGTGCAATCTTTGTCAAACGAAACTGTTTGAATGACAAGTTTAACAGCTCGCTTGAATTCCGTGGCATTTCCCATTATCTGAAAACCAAAAGATGAAAAATGTGTAAAAAAAACCAACTTACACAGGAAAACAAAATGTGCCAAATAAACACTTACAGCAAGTGTGTCCAAAGAATCAACCAATGACAAACAATAATCCCCTAATACATCGTTTATATTGATGTTTGATCTGCAAAAGATGAGCAAGGTCAGCATATGATATATAATGCATTGTTATGAAATCTGGCCTGCCAAAACAATTAATAAACAGCGGGGACTATGATGAATTGAATTGCATACATTTGCAACTCTTGTAGACTTAAATGTACCCTTTATATAAATTTTGAGGTTACATACAAGACAAATCATCGCGTTTTACTGAAAACAGCTGTAATTTACAATTGAATTGTACTGTATCAATTTTGCAAATTACATTGTTGCTTCAAAAGCAAATGAACACTTTAATAAATTTATAAATAAATAAATTCCTTATAAAATACTGCATGTTTATTAAAATAATGTAGTAAACTAAGTAAAGTGTGATAAAAATCTGCAGAAAGTGAACCAGGAAGAGAAATCACTGATAGAATATTTCCCAGCAACTGAACAATGAGAATAGAGACATCTGCAACAACAGACTTCCATTTTAGGATTAAAGTCGACTGTTCTTTTGGCAACATAATGCCAACATCTGCTTTTATCCCCACGTTTATATCCACAAAGATAACTATGGCAAAACCAGACTTCTAAAGATACCTGAGAATTTCCCTTTAAACTTGGTAACAAATAATTCTTTTTATCTAGAATTTGAAAGACAACCTGAAGGATCAGTGAAGTTACAACTAAAAACTAAAAACTAGCACTTATTGTATTGTACATATCGAATGATGAAAGCATACAATCTGCCATGAATATTTAATGAAGAGCACTGCGTAAACAAAATATAGCCTAGACCTACTTTTTGAAATATGCAAAAATGTACATGTAAGATTGTAATGGGACGTCAATCATTTAAACTACTCTAGCAATTGCGAAACAGCCGCCAAACTCGTACTATATCATAAGTCAGACATGCCGGAATTTCGCAGATTACATGAGCCAACATTTGAACCACAATGTCACGTTACTCTGACCCCAAATGACAACAATTTTCGCATGCCCAACCAATCTTTGCAATTTCAACGAAAAATATGAGAACTCTGCAAATGAGTGCGTCAAATGTGATGATTTCATTCTATTTAGAGAGAGTGATAAACTTTTCAAGGCATTCACGAGCACACTGATATTTCGTCCTTTCCCTTCTGTTTACTAAGCATACAAGAGAAATTGATGAAATATGGTACTATCTGGAAATACAACCTTATTTTGACATATTTTTCAGAGATAGCATATTAAATACAAGTTGTAGCAATAGAAGTGTCCAGTGGAGAGCATAGTAAATAAATGAACAAGAAAATGTACGATCCGAGATTCATACTCATCATTGTCACATTTTGAAAATTAGTTGAGCATAAATTTTATAAAAAAAATGAATTCGCATTTACTAATTCAAAACCGTTTGTCAAACTAGGTTAAATTCGCTGACATTAAAATAAATTTACTCCTGATAAACAGATATAAAGCAACCTGCCAACCATTAATAAATTAACAAAACCACCTGTGAAAACTGTGACATCAGGATGGTGGATCAAATGTCGTAATTAAGAGTTTTTCGTAACTTTTGGGGCAATCTAGACTATATCTTGTTAACTATTTAGAATACGATATTTATATCTGGGTCATGCGACAACTTAAAAATTACAGGAACAGCTGGAAGACCCTCAAGTACAAGGAACTGGCTCACACACCCTTCTTCAAGATAAGCAAATCCAGTTTCACAAATCTAGATGTGTACCCTGGAGGTCACGATTTTTTAAAGCGTACAACTCAAGAAAAGAAATACAAAACCAAAAAAGAAGGACTCACGGGTCATCTCTGTCTGGACCTCTGCCACTGCAATGAATCGGATCCAATTCGTCCATAGGGAATGCGTATCTCATGTAATTATCATAGCCGAAATAGAACATTTTCTTCGCTTCTTCCAACATTTCAAGTCGTGACTTTTCGTTAAATGTTCCATATTTTTGTTCAAAACTATCTAATTTGTACTTAAAAATATTCAAAGAACCCGATAGTGCACAAATGAAGACCAAAACGAAGGCAAAAATGAATACATTCCAAGGCATACTCATTTCTAGCGCATGCCATGTCGTCCTCTGCGATCGCTGTGAATAATATGCTACGCCGCTAAGAAAGCTCTCTAGAAAGCCGCTCGCTATACGCTACAACATGTTTAGCCATGAAAGACTCTAAAAAATTAAAAATAGAACATCATGAACGACTGAATGCGCTCTGCTCGAAAATGAAACAACCAATAGAACAACAACAGGTCACTTTTATCGATAATAGCAGCTGGTGCAGTGTATCGATAGCAAACAAATCGATACGTCATTGTCGTTTGAACGATATTTACCGCGAAATTCAATTATAAAAAGGGGCCATTCAAAAAGCCCGTTCTCGAAATTCCTTCAAAAAATTGACCCCCTATCCGCTGTTCACATGGTGTCAATTTTAACCCAAACCCCCCTCCACATAGACGTCCTTAAGGGGGAATACAACCCTATACCTTTCAATGGGAAAATTTGAAAAGACACTCACAGTCAAACAAAAAAAGATTAAATAAAAATAAAAATTGTCTAAAATAGCTGTATAAATCAGCAAGGGACTGATCGTGTCATTTTTCACGTTAAAATAGTCGATTTTTTAAAATTAAATTATGATTTGAATTTTTGCACTCACAACTTTCTTATCTCATGCTGCCACCGTGTGCAAAATAAGGTACAATTTTAAAACTTGTATATTAATTTTTTTTAAAAATCTACCATTTTAAAGTGAAAAACAACAATATGAGGCCCTGCTGATCCATCAAGCCACCCAAAACAATTCTCACCCCCACCCAAACCTCCCTCATTCAACTGTGAGTATCTTCGCAAACCCTACCCATTGAAAAAGATAGGGTTGTAATCCCTCTTAATGGATTTTTTTTTAAAGTAGGGAGTCCAGAATAATATTTGAACATACAAAAGCCCATTGGCCCCATCCCATAACTTACCAAGCATTTCTCGCTACCAATTCCATGATATTTTTCCAGACTTTTCTGATAAACGGAAATTTCCTTACCTTGAAGGGAAATTCATGTATAATATTGGTGTTTAACACAAAGGAAGGCATAATTGCCGACTTTCCTGAGATTTTAAAGATTCTAGTGCATTTGGAAATGGGGACACCTTTCTCCTAATTTCCTTTCACTGCCCTTTAATACTTATAATTAAATAGAAAATCCAAGAACTGAAAAATGCCATCATTGTTGGACGTCCACTCCCCTCTACCCTGTCCACATGCCAGCTGACCCCACTACCCACCTCTTGAGGACATCCTATTTGAATGGCCCCAAAAGGTTTTTTAAAATTTCAAATGCATTCATTACATCCTAGTTTACAATACTCACCAGTCATTTTGAAGTGACACAAAACATTCACTCCTGCCACATAACCATTTCTTACATTTAACCATTTCCAATTTCTGGAAATAAAAGGATATAAAAAATTAATTCAAAACGATAACTTAAGTACAGCTGTTATTTAGTATCTATATCAAACTAACCTTAACGAGTAGTAGAAGATTTAAATTTACAATGTTGGTGGAGTAAATAACACAATTTTAGGCAAAATAATCGTGTTATTGCAATCGGATCTTCCGCCATTATTCAAAAAGAGAAACTAAAATTCAAACGAAAAATGACGGCAGGACAGAGAATTTCAGAAATATTGATGAATGAAAATGAAACTACCTAAGTTTGGAATGATTAGAACTTGGGGGAATGTGGATGACCATACTACTGCATGATGTGGATGTCTGCACACTTGGTTCCACGTGCACTTGTATTCTTCGAAGAATTCAGCCAAAACTAATGCGTTGTTGTTAAATTAATTAGCTGCTTGACCATTCTTTATGTGGAATTCAGCTTAAAGACAGTAGTTGTCACTGCCCTAAGCCAGTCACGCTCCTTTGTCACCATTAAGGCACAGATGCACAGCTTACTTTCATGCAGTTCAATGTGTGGTCAGACACATCAGCAAAAAAACCCTGCTGGAAACCGGACCTACGTATGTCTATTTTCGAGTGTACATACTCGAAGATGGGTTCGCTTAGCGCAACATGCTGTACTCAAGACACATTTGCCATCTTTATGGGCACCATACATTACTCACTTTGTGTTAAAACTGCTAGGTTGTAGGTCTGATGTCAGTCAAAAACAGGACCTTTATATCAATAAAATCATATTCCTTTAACGGCGTATACAAACAGAAATCCAAAGGTGGTGCTGTAATATCATTGTTAAAATTTAATTTAAAAAAAGTTTAGAAAGACCTATCTTTGGTCATAAAGACGTCATTGAGCATAAGGATTTTGACATTATTTTACGGTCATCTTTTTCAGTTATAATGACGGCATTTATTGGTCATAAAGACCAAAAAATGACTAGTTTTGCTAACTGGCACACCAGTTTTGTCGAGCAGAATAAATAACAGCTCGTAAAAAAGTAGTGAAAATTTTCAATAACGTTTCGATGTGTTGGTTTAAATAATAGTATTATAAATAAATGTAGTACCAGTATTTTACCCTAACATGCAACGCCATGCTCGCTGCCAACCCCAGAAGTAATGGACATAAATACGATAACACTTGGCAAGAACATATTTACTTTTGACAAAATTTCACAAACTACCGATATTGAAATTGCGATTTGGTAAAAAAAAATGACACATGAAAATGGCTAGCGAGTTTACTGTGACTTTATTTCCTGACATACTCATTCATATTAAGTAATAACAAATGATGCAAGTAAAGAATTATAATTAGGTATCATCAAGCTGTATATTTTACCTTCAGAGTATATCATAAATCATCCATTAGTTTCCCAATTTGTAAATATCAGTAACTTCCAACATTTGCACTTAATTTTGAAAAAGGTTTGAAAAGCTTGCTGAAGCAGTTATAGCAATAGTTACTGATTACAAGTCTCATTTTTAATTATGATGCACAATCAAATTGCAAAGCTTGTTTTGTGCATAAATAATTTCCAAACTACTACTGATAGATGATTTACAATAAATCAATTCTTATTTTACCGAATTCTAACAAATCAAAACAACAACCTAATTGAAAGTAATGCTTTCAAAAGTTAGCAAGTGCCATAAAACCTAAATCTAAAAACCCTTAGCTTAATAAAGAAAACAGGAAAGTAAGGCATTTTACTCAAAATCATCCTAAAAATCTCATTATTTTTTAAGCTATTCACATTTTTACATTAAAAAAAATATATTTCGCCTTACTTTCAATAATTTGGATTATTCGACAACTTCAATAGTTGTCAACATTGGGCTTTAACAAATCAGGCAAAAGATTAAGTACAAACTTGTCATACTAAACCACACAAGTTAAATACACTGAAACAAAAGAAAACATTCCTATACAAAAATGCACCACAAATGAATTAAAAAGGAAATACATAATTAAAGAGAAGGATAAGACTTACAACTCTGGCACTTCAATTTTTTGACATACTAGATATTATAGAACAGCAATTTCTCCACACTTCCTTTAATAAGTCTTACCTATAAAAATCATATATATATAAATATATAATTATCAGTAAGTAAAACCTATCACAATGTATTATAATTGCAGACATGACAAATTGCCTTAATTCTCAAAACGTCACAGTAAAACTCACTAGCCAAATACAATGATTATTCCACTTCTACAAAAAGAAATCAAAAACTTGTACTTTCTTGACTGATTTCAGCTCAGAGCTTCCAGATGATGACAAAGACAATGCTACAATGATGGCAGTAGACATCTCACTGACGACTGCAGGAAGTTCGCAACTTGCAAAACTTCACGCTGCTGTAAACACGCACAGTCCTATTTTTTTCTTCTCCCGAACTTCACGCACTGTTATTTCACCACTGCACATAACAGCTCGCCAGTCCTCATTTTGCGCTAACTCGCATAATGATCAACACTGCACTGCACTTCACGTGACTGGCCTCTCGTCTTTGCATCGCCATGAGAAAAAATCAAAACACAAACACTTCACCACCACCACTTGCACATAATTGTAGAGAGCTGATTGGACTGCACTCACAAACATCTGTGAACCTAATCAGGTGCACCGCAGGAGCAATAGAAGTCGTTGCAGTGGTAGCAGAAATACATATGGACTTGACCCATCATCAAATTTCACACATGCTACAAGATAACTTTCTTAAAGCCAAAAGAAACATCAGAGAATGACTGATATCACTGCACATTAGAAAACTTCACTTCCACCACTCTTTCAGATGTGCCTCAATATAGGTAGCCAAAAACGGCACACACCACACACGCACGCACGCACTATGCAAATCATTTTTTTTTTCGATCTTGAGTCTCACTGCATGAATTATCGTATGTTAATATCAAGTGATTGCTTTTTATCTGATTTATGCATTTTCCAGAAATGGACGAATTTGATTGGCTTCCCAGTGGCAACTTTACGGTAAGCTTTTTTTTTGCATTAATTACATCACGTGTTAATTTGGTAAATTATTTTGAACTTTGCCTTCTCAATATGCACTTATTAAAACTTCACTTGAAAACGGGGTTTGTTAATTTCCTCGCTGCATCCTATTAAACATGGATTAGAGATTGTTCCCACATGGCATTTCGGAACACTTCAAAGTGAGAAACTTCCTAAATTGGGCAACGGGAGAGACCGAAGCATGCAACTATTGCAAACATTAAGTATCACTTTGGTCTAACTGCACACCGACAGTAAACACCACTTATTGTAGCGTCACACGAACAAAGATATCTGGCCAGAAGATCGCCAACTGTTTTGTTTTAGAAATCACCATTGCAAATGCTGCCACTATTTTATTCGAACACGCTCGCATGCTTATTCTCATGATTTTCAAGCCGGACCAGCCGTCCGGAGTACCCTCCGCCTTTGGATAAAATTTTGGCACGGGCAGGGGTCTGGACATGCTTTTGCTGTAACCCAGTGTGGAGCTGCAAATGATTGGTACCTGCTCCCATGAAGCCCTTCCATTATCTGGGAACGATGAAATATAAAAAAAAATGCTAAATGACACAGATAATATACGAGTAAAACTCAATCGACAGTTGTTTAGTTGCAAACGTACGTGTAGAGCAATCCTGATTATATACCCAGTTATCATAACCCTGCCCAACTTAAAGAGATATATTAATAAGGACTGCAAAGTTATGAAATAAAAATGACAAGCTGGACTGCAATGTGCTAAAAATCTCAACATTTTTAGGGGCCACATCAAGATATCAATTTTAACTACATTTTGAAAAGGGATACATTTTCAATTTTGACTAATAAAAAGATGCTGCACATCGAATAACGAGTGCTTTGCTAATTCAAACTGGGTAAGTGAGGGACAAAAAAGCTATTTTGCTAAGAAATAAATGAACATGACACAATGCAAAAGTGGATATTAAAATTTGCGCTTAAATTGCACCTTTGACTACAGCAATCATCAAGTGGTCTTCCTTCAGCCCCTCTTCAGGAATGGCTGGTGCAATACGGCGCAAGCGCTCTTGGGAGAAATGACATGGTGGAAAGGCATACAAGACACCTTGCGGGTCTTTCGCACCAGGTAGAGCAATCACCCCAGCAGCTTCTTTTTGCTTCAGGTAAGATACAAGATTGCGAAGGGGACGGGCTAGAACCTGGGGTTCACCAAGAATTGGCACGGGCTGATCTTCCGCCGATGCTGCCAGTCCTAACAGGACGCAAAAGCCACTGCCCGACAACCTTTTGGCTACATCGTCTAGCTTGGGCTGATCCAAGCGCAGCCTCTGGGAAATGCGAAGCACTTGTGCCTCGCTCGAACTAACACCTTTGGTTAAGTTGTCAATGAGATGAGAGTCCCCTTCGCAAGCGTGCAACTTAACTGGAAAAAAGCTGCTCTTCAAAACAAGCCCCCCTTGCCAGCTCAATGGTAAAATCCTAGCAACCTCACTTATATTAGTTGCATTTACCAGGCGTTCCGCATGCCCATCTGGCAAAAGAATCGTTGTGGAGGATGAGGACAACGCAGAGCTCGCAGCTGCAAGATCTCGACTTCGACCATTTTCAGTCTTTATGTCGTCCCTCGAAGAACCCATGAAGCGAGAGGAACGTTCTCGCTCGGCTCCATCGGCACCCATCTCCAGAGAACGGGAACGTCGCCGCTCTCTTAGCAGCGAAGCAGGTGGACGCGACGGAGGAGTTCCGTCGCGGTCCCTCAGCATGTCTGGTGATCGATATGGTCGCATAGAAAGCGAAGGTGATCGCCGGCGGCGACCCAAAGGAACATCTGGTAGACCATCGGGTGGAGTTCGCTGACGAGGATAACGCCGGTAAGGTCCTTCAGGAGGGTCCACAAGCGATCCTCGGGGAGGTAAGCCACCTTCGTAATGGAGATCGTCCGGAGACCTTGGTCTCTTACGTCTGGTCTCTCCCGGAGCCCAATCGCGTGGCGCAGCACCTTCTCTCCAGCTAGGGTATTCTCGGGCCCAATTCCGGTATCCTTCGGGATCTCGTTCGCGGTCGTATCCGCCTGCTGCCCACTCGTCATGGAGTCGTCCACGGCCACCTCGCTCATAGTAAGGATCATACCCCGGGCTATATCCACTGCTGGGAGTCCATCTCCCATATTCGGGATCGCGATTGCTGCCATAATAGTATGGCTCGGTGGTGCTGGCTCTCAGCCCGAGGTGTTCGTGGTCGATGCGTCGTCGATAATACGAATCTTCCTCTGCCGCATACGCCGTTGGAGGAGGACGTGGAGTCGTGCTGCCCTGGTGGTGATAATTGTAAGGACCTGCATCGGCAAAGTCTACTCTCAGCCGCTTGCTGGGGCCGCCAAGGGGAAATCCTCTCATTTCTTTGCAAGCAGCTTGAGCGGCGTCGATGCTGTCGTACAAAATGTAAGCATGGTTATCGCCCTTCACGAAATCGATTTTCTTGATGGCGCCGAACCGATCAAACTCCCGTTCCAAATGAGAAAGCGAAGTCCATGGGCCAAGACCGCCCACCCATATCCTGGTTGTGGGAATGGGCTTGCCGTAGCCAATCTTACATTGAAATTTGCCAATGTACTGTCCGGACATTTCCACTTTTGACTTGTGCGCCATGTCCAAGTTGAGAAATTTGACAAAGGCGTAAGCGTTGCCTTGTCCAGGGGGAGGTCTCTTGATATCAATGTCCTCGACCACCCCGTAACGTTCAAAGATTCGCCTCAATTCGGGCTCTGTTATGTTCACTTCCAGATTGCCCACAAACAACGTTCGGTTGGCCTTATCGTCCTCCTCGGGTGGGATATGATGCAGATAGTTCGGAAACTTTTCTTTTTTGTCGTCGTGCCGTCGAACAGCATTTGGAGGAGGCAAAAAGTCGGCGTGGGGATGTCCTAAGGGAGGTGGACCTTCATCTCGCCGAAATGGGCCATCAGGATGATGGTGATGAGCAGGATGGAGGGGTGGCAAAGCGTTCCGCTCGACGCTACTGCGCCTGGATCGACGCTGTAGACTGCTGGAACTGGATGTGGAATGCGTGGGAGACACGCCGCGAGGTCTTACAAGTTTAGCCGGGTAGGAACCGATCAGGTCAGGGCTGTTGCTTCGCCGAGGGGGTGGCCGTCCACGTCTTTCAGCTTCGAACACCGGTTCTACAAGCACGGGCTTTTCAAACAAAACCAACTTGGACTTGATGTGGCGCGCTTCGCGGGCATCGTCCGGTGTGCGAAAATAAATGTAGAACAAGCGTTCTCCGTTATCGAGTACGGGTTTCACATCGACCTCACCAACTCCAAACTTCTTGAACTCACGAAATAGGACTTCCCGAACCGCGCTCTCGCTGACCCTATGGTGAACGCCACTGACGCACAATATACGGTATTCCTTCTCGTAATTTCTAGCCACACTTCGCTGGTAATCTTCACGATTGTCTCTTATATTCCCATCGTGCGATACCCGAGGCAAAGGCATTTGTCTGTCGGGGGTTCCACCCCCGCTACCTGTCCCACTACCGGCCCGAGTCTTGCCATGCCTATTACTCGAATTGGACGTAGGCTTACCAGTGCTTCCATGCGAAGGAGAACGAGGGCCACGGTCTCTTTCAGGAGTTAAATGATCTCTAGGGCTATCTTCGAATTGCGAGGCGCTCGAACGTGACCTCTTACTCAATTTCGGTGGAGAGTCGCGGTCTTGAAGACGTTTCATTGTTCTTAAAAATGATAAAAAGGGGCTTACTTGCGACAGTGGGAGTTCAAAACAAACAACGACTGAAAAACGCCATCTTGAGCC
>JAQGBW010003645.1:0-15741 GCA_034698625.1 Julus scanicus | reverse complement strand
AAATTAATTCAATAAATAATGTTTATTTAAAATTTACATTGATTGTTTTCTTTTCAGAATGGAGGGGGGGGATGGAAAAGGATGTAAGGGGGGGGGGATTAATATCGACATACGCAAAAATATTTTAGGGTAATGGTTAAAAAAGTTCCCCGACCGCTGGTCTATGGCATATTTCCTCAAAACTTTGAAGGAATTTTATTAAAATTCATCGTTCATGGTCTTGAATTAAAAATCATTTACTTTTTTTGGTGTTACTTCACATTAGCAATTCAAAAACTTGTATGAAAATATTAGGAAAAAAAAATCAATGATAATAACCTTTTTTCAAAAAATGTAATACACAACAATTATTTATTAATCTTTTTCAAAATGCATTTGGTTCGCAAAAATGAAGGGTCGGTATTAACTATTGAGGCACCCTACAACGTGCATATCACAAACGGTCAGTGTTTGACCATTCTCGAGACCAAGTTTGGACTTGTCATTGCTGGTGAACAAAAGTTGTTAGCCAGGTCATAAAACGCGATTTATAAAACACCACTTTCATATTAAACATGCTCCAAATATTAAAATCACATACAAATTGACCAGACAACAAGACCAGATCTTTCTTTGTGTTAAATTGACAGTCAGTCCTCCTATAACAAGATTCATGAGTCTCTATATATGTATCAAATTCATACATACTCAATACAACTCATACATATATGTACGAGTCAAAATTAGAATCCTATCCCAGCTGATAAAATTAGATATTAATGAAGAATATTGATTGTACCTTGGAAACGTCATATATGAAATTCGGTTTTCGGCTAGGATGGCATCCTAGCCAAAAATTAATAATTAATAATTCGTTCTCGTGTATATTTTAGATTCGTTCAATGCGTATTTGGATAATGTGTGGGAAATGTAGCGGAAACTGTCTATGCAACTCTGGTTTGCCCTATGTTGGAATATTGTGCTCCTGTTTTGAACCCTCACAAGATGGTTCATATTCAGGATAAAGAGATGGTCCAGCGTAGGGCAGCTAGATTTGTTAAGGGCAGTTATCAACATTCCACGAGTGTGACAGAAATGCTCCACTCTCGGAATTGGGACACGTTGAGGTCCAGACGCGAAAAGTTGTCTATGGGGTTATTCGAACGTTTTAATCTCTCTCTTAATTCAAATACAAACGATTCCGCTTAATTGGGACACATCGGGACTTGGCATTTTGGTCCAATTAAGCGGCTGCCCCAATTAAGCGAATTCCACGTCAGTGTGTGATGGTATACGTAAATTTTTATTCACATTGAAGTAACATTTAGCCATACAAACAATTTAAGCCTATAAATTAATTGCATTATAGAACATGTTTACAGTGTACGGCAAATGGACAAAGCTCACTGAAACTTGAATTATATACATGAATTATTTACACAAATTTGGAAAATGAATTCTGTATATAATGTTCAAATTTTTGTTTTTTCCCAATGTTGAATCAGTTTTTTCATTCACTTTATCAAGATTTGTATTTATTTTTATTCGATAATTTTAATGAAATTCTGCTATGCAATAATATATGTGAATTTTACAATACACCGACGTTTTACTGGAAGTGACAACAATTAAACTAGGTGAAACTGAAACCTAAATCCAAAACAAAAGCCTCTATTGTGAACGTGTCTCGAAAAAGGGGTCCTAGAAACTGATTTTGCAAAAGTTTTCAAACAGAAAATGTACAGAATTACAGAATCTGTACTGTAATCTTAAATTTAATGACCCAATTAAGCGGAATGTTGTCCCAATTAAACGTTTAAATTTACTGTTGGTTCCTCGGGTTAGTTTCTGTTCTTTAAGATTTGGCCCAAATAAGCGGCTGCCCCAATTAAGCAGAATCGTCTGTAAATTAATGTCTAACGAGCACTCTAGGAGTAGACATAATCACTGAAATCCTTTGACCTTGGCTTCGTGCCAAGACGGATGCTTACCATTGGTCCTTTTTTTTGGATGCGATTAGGCGATGGAATAGCCTAGCTGGCGATTCTCCTGATTTAGTAAAAATTCAATCTAACATTGATGTCTAAGTCGCTACTGACTTAAAGGAGCATTGTCCTGAAATTGGGTACAATCCCCGGTCCCTACCATATGGTTTTTATTTGCTGACTGTAGGGTACTGAGTTGAATTAAATTGAAAATTGAATGTCGTTATAGTAGAACTGACATCGACCGACACAACATTAAACAACATTGGGAAAATCGCGCAAATGCAGCAACATGCAAAAGCACAGATGATCTTCTTTTCTTTTGGCTTATTTTTAAACCTTTAACTGCCAAGATTCATTTTTGCTTCATTTTTTAATATTTTTTTTCCCCACAAAAAACTACTGTTAATCGGCAATAAGCGTATAAATATATCGCAACAGCACGTTCACACATCATATTTAACGACTGCGACGAAAACACCACAAGTCCACCAACTTACAAAGTTTTGACATCAAAACTCAAAACAGAAAAGAAACATCGAAACACTGAAGTGCCACAAAAAAGGTGCTTTTCGATATCGATATACAAAACAGTACAAAAAATAACAACGATATCATATATAAGATTCGCAACAATTTCATCTCGAATTTCAGATTTCAGTTACAAATTTTAGATTACGATAACTGAGATTAGCGACGATTATGTTACCCAGGTAGCAAACAGTCCCATACATGACTGCATCACACATTTTTCATAATATCTCAAAAATTGGAAATTTTGGCCAATGAAATTGATGTTTTGGTAACATGGTGACTAACGGGTTGGGAGATTTTGGACTGATGCTTGTCTAGGCAATACTACTGATTATTTTGAATCATTCTGACTGACGTTTTTGAACCATTGTGACTGGCTATAATGACTGATGAATGTGATTTATTTTTTAATATAGATAAAACTGACGTTTTTGGGTAATTATGATTTTCTTTTGATTGAGTGAATGAGGTTATTAGACATTGGGTAATTGGGACTGACGTTCTAGGCACAATGTGACTGAGTTTTATGGATCACTGTGATCCGCATTACATTTGGATGTCTTTAGAATTTTAGATAATCGTGACTGATGTTTATTTTACAATTTTACAAATGACATTTTTAAAAAAAAAAAAATAATTGTGACTGAACTTCTTGAAATAACCGTGACTGAACTTATTGAAATAATCGTGACTGAACTGCTTGAAATAATCGTGACTTAACTGCTTGAAATAATCGTGACTGAACTTATTGAAATAATCGTGACTGAACTTCTTGGAATAATCATGACTGAACTTCTTGAAATAATCGTGACTGAACTTCTTGAAATAATCGTGACTGAACTTCTTGAAATAACCGTGACTGAACTTAATTCTTGAAATAATCGTAACTGACGTAATAGGATGGGACGTTTTATGATCATAGGGACTGACGTCATATGGACCACTGTTTCGCTACCTGGGTCCATCAAAAGATTCACTGAGATTTCGAAGGATTCGCTGTGTGGATGTGCGTGTGCGATCAGGATGCAATTGCACGGTGACGTCACACACACGTGGGGTCAAACGGTGCACGTGATTGGCTAACGTCCAATGGCAGTGAAAGGTCGAAAAATGAGAAGAAAAAAAGTCATCTGCACTTACAATACTTACAGTCTTATAGGACCTCATGGCGAACAGGTTGGCCATCATGGTGGAGAAGCCAGGGGCCAAACAGCTCTGGGCGATGAAACCCAATTTCAGCTCAGCCAGGCAAATGACGTCATCGCCCCGCTTCCAATCCCAGCTTGGAATGTTTAGCAAATAAGCCTGGAATTGGGAAAAATGTTGGTTATGACCTTAACCGTCCACAGTTTGATGGAAAGGGGATAATTAAAGGGTCAAAGTCAACTCATATATGACAACACGGGAGGGAAAAACATAAACAGTAAAACCTGTCTAAATGCATACTCTTAATTGAAGCCGGTGAAAAATATGCTTTTAGACAGGTTCATCAGCAGACATTCGCACATGCAGCTGCAAAATAGGGAATTTCCCCTTTTTCAATCCTAGATGAGTCACCAGCTATTAGGCGCCATCTTAGTGTACAGTAACTGCCTCGCATCTCCCTGCCTGCTGCGTTTGGTAATATATTGTGTAGGCCTACATAAAAAATGGCGTCTAAAGGTTCAATGTACACTACAATGACAGATTCTGTCCGTATATCCCTGGGACCAGGGCCGGATTTACAGGCAGGCCGACTAGGCCGTGGCCAAGGGGTCCCACGAAATAAGGGGCCCCAAAAAATGTTGAGTGCAGTAGAACCTGTCTAATTGTATACGCTCGGGACTCGGGATTTTTAAAAAATTGAAATAAAATCTTGAATTGCATTAAAGTAGTAATATTTTTATGGAATTTAAAAAACTTGGCAATATTTTTTGTTTTTCAAAATTGGCCTCAAATTTTTGTTGGCCTAGGGCCCCTGGAATTGTAAATCCGGCCCTGCCTGGGACAGTACAAAAAGAATCATCCGAGTGCTTCACACGAGGAACTCGTCCAGTGGCTTGAGACAAATTGTGAGATTAAGAGGTCAGCCAAGCCACAATCTCAAGAACACTGAAGAAGTCAACAGAACATCTAGACAAATCTGACAACACAAACCTACACTTAAGTGCAAAAAATTTGACTCACCATCCTGAATCAGAAAAAAATGGTTTTCTCAGCAGCGAAATGTCCGTTTTAAAATCGGAAAAGTGTGTTTTGTAGACAATTTGTTCCTTTTCATAATTCGAAAAATTGTCATAAAATTCCTGATGCATCGTTGAGGCGAAAAATGTTGAACTTAAAGCAACCCAAATTTGCAATGTTTATGCCAATATGCATCGTTGTATTTCTGTGGCTTAAGTGTTTCTGAATGCAATTTGATCATCAGAGCTTAATAAACACATATCCAGACATTTTTTTTAATTAATGGTTTCTCGATAAAATGACCACTCCACCAAAAGTAGCTGCACGAGTTGCCAGCTATTCTCCAGAGAAATTCAGCAGAAATCTTTTTCACACTAGACGAATTATAAACAGGAATAAACTGTCTACAAAACACATTTTTTTCCGATTTTAAATAGGACGTTTGGGTGCTGAGAAAAACACATTTTTACTTGATTTATGCAGGTGAGTCGATTTTTTTGCACTCAAGTGTATATGTGAAACGTCTACGGACCATCAGTGATCCAGCTATGGAGTCTGCACTTATTGAGTGGTTAATGCCAACCAGGAACGTGTCAATCTAAGTGGTAACCTCCTCTTAGTTTCATATTTTTTTGCAGTTCCATTGTTCATATTCACTTAAAAAATCATCAAGGGCCAATAAAAATTATTCATTATTAATTATTACTTAGGGAGAGGTTTATTCATTTTTACACGGGTCCCAAGTCGGGATGGGCACATTTTATGCTTTTAGAGAGGTTATTCATTTACACAGGTTCTACTGTATTCCAATATGTATGGGCATATGTGTTCCCATAATATAGTTTAAACTTGAACAAATGCATGCCACCAGGGCGACGTCGACTGCAAAGCCATATGCCAATACCATTTACAGTAAAAACTAATTGGAAACTTATTTTTAATTCCAGATTCCTTCCTTTTATTAAGTCGTGACCTCGCCCAAAAAAATATGGCAAATAGTTTGGCAATTAAGTTATGTTCTTATGGTGTTTTTTTCTTCCATTTTTTACTACTATGACTACTGGTGTGTCATTACGTCTGCTGCATCTATTAATACCAACCGCAAAAACTCGGGTTTATTTTAACTCGATAAGAGAAAAACATTTAAAAAAATGAGCTGAAGTTGGAGACATGAGACAACTTCAACTGAAAATAGAATTTCAACCCCGAAATCGCGGGACTATGACACGAAAATCGGAGGAAAATGGCGACTCAAAAGGGGTACGACCTTCGGAGAGACGGAGAAAAACTGTATATGGGACACACACACACATGGACACACGAGGGCTGTTCAATATGTATGGTAACAAGATCTCTTTGCATGGGTGATGTGGGGATCTCACAAACACTAGATCGACAAACATGTCAGGTATATTGCACCCCAAATCAGGTGAAGATTTCGGTGAATAACACAAATGGTAGCAGCGATTGCCTTACTACTAGGGGTTTGTTTGGTTGATTTTTAACGTTGGCCTATTTCTGCAAGATCCGGAAGAATTCAAAGAGCCTGTTCTATTACCAAGTAATGATCCGTTAGTCGAACAGATGATATAGTACATCCATCGTGTACATTGTCACGCAGGTACTCAATTTGTCCTCAGTTTGCCTATGAGGATAACTTCCACCCCCTCTCGAGGGGTCTTTAATGTGCTGCAATCAACAACGGACCTCGGTTTAAACTCTCATCCGAAAGAGCCGCTACTTAAGGAATTTCTCCCATCCATAAAATTACCACCGACCTCGACCTGGGAGTGAACCCAGCATCTTAGACTACCAGGGGTAACAACACCTATATATTTCGAACTAGCAATTTCATGTTGTCACGAATAAACAACTTGTTTTATACATGCCCCTTAATTCTTTATCCCATCAGCCACAGACGTATCTCAAACATAACATCCCCTTTTTTTTTAAAAAAAAATTTCCCTGCAGTTACGCATTAACCCCTATAACGCCTGTTCTAAAAATGGATATATTCATATCACTCCGCACAATCCATGTCCACTATGTGAGTTTAGTCCACACGACTGGCATCATTTCCTGTATGTATGCCCTACCCTTCCATAACCTTATCTAAGGTGCCATTACCTCCCATAACCACTTTCTCACAACCGGAATTATTATCTTACTCTCTAACATCAATAATAACCTACCAGTCATTTGGCTAGTTTACCGCATCGCTGGCATATACGCAACAGCCAACTCCCTGCAACATTGCAGCAAATTAACATCACCTAACCACCAACCATCTCCATGTGGAGTGATGAGCCGAGTGCCATGAAGCCGCGGGAAGCCACGTTACTTTGGCATAGATGTTTTCCCTATCGGGTCTACCCTCAGTGGAATAAACTTCCACTTTATATGCGTAAGAGTCTATTTGAATGTTCAAATTATTCCTGTATTAGAAGTTGTAGTCATTGGAAAAAAAAATTAAAAAAGTATATAATTGAGTCTATTTGATTTATTATATTTTTAACCAGTGAATTTGATGTCATTTTGATATATATTGGTGTAAACTATATGATATGTGTTGCGTCCCGACGAATTTCTTCTTACCGATTTGTACTCTTTGAGTGTTTTTAAGTAATAAATAAATAAATAAATATGACCTTATATATTTTTTTCACTCGGGGAAGGCATTGTCATCAGCAATTAAGGTATATACAAAGATTAAAATAATTAAAATAGACAAGTGTATTTACCTTATTGTGATACTGCATAAGTTGTATTATTACTCTGATATCGTCCGAATAGTTTTTGATAGAAATTACTCTCATTATGTTTGCCGCATCTTCAGAATCCGGGTCCTGGCAATATTTGTTCGCCAGAACTAAACAAGCATCTGCTTCGTGTACCTGAAAGTCAATATTAAAAAAAGCAGCTTTAGTTAAAACAAATCAATAATAGATAACCAGTGTCTACAGATAGGGATAAAAAACGTTTGTTGAGCAAAATCGTGCTAGCAATCTCGCACAAAATCTATTTAAATCGGCTTTCAGTAAGGATAAGATCCATTCAGTGATCACAACACATTAAATATTTAAAGTACTGCATATACAATAACGAAGTATTATATAGAAATTCCCAAGTAGCAAATGGACATAACATATATCAGACTTTTAACATACTTTCTATGTACGCACTACATCCGGAGAAAGTTACGAGGAGCGGTCAAAAATTCCTGCATATTCGTTTTTTATTCGAAAATCAGATGTTGTACAAAAAAACTGAAATAGCCATTTTAAAGAGCAGGAAATTTGGGTTTAGGTCACTACATGGCGCCACAATTCATGCAGAATTTCGAACAAACCAACAAAAAACAAAATGGCGCCTCACTCGAAAGCGTTCAAGCGAGAGGAACAACGAAGTGTTATTCATTTTTCAGTGTTGAAAGGCATAAAACCGAGTGAAGTTTATAGTGAAATGTTAGGAGTTTATGGTGACAAATGTGTTTTACGAAGTACGGTACAAAGGTGGTCTGGTCGTGTTTAAACTTTAAAAAAGGACGCGGAACTGTAACTGACAAAAAGAGTCCATTCTGCCCATTCCACAGCCCACAAGAGTAACATGTTTGGGTGAAATACATCGAAACATTCGCCATACAGCCCTAAGACCTTTCACCGAGTGATTTCCATCTCTTTGGTCCACTAAAGGAACACTCGAGTGGTCAAAAATTCCAAACAAACGATGATGCGAAACTTCCGGTTCACGATATCGACATAACGCATTTTACGAGAGGGGTAAAAACAATCTCATCAAACGTTGGGATAAATGTTCCAACAAACTCGGGTCCTAAATTGAAAAATATCAAATTTCCCGCTTATTATATAAAATGGCTATTTCAGTTATTTTTGTACGACATCTGGTTTTCGAATAATAAACGAATATGCAATTAATAGCTTATGTTCATGAACTCATAAAACTCACGGAAAGGTCATAAAGCGAGCACACACGCACATTTGCACAATTTCTTTAGCTAGGATGAAATTCATTCCATGACCGCAACTGATATTTCCCACAACAACTTTATAGATTTTGTTCACAATTACCTTGACTCTCTGCAGATCAATCGGATTCATGATGCTTCCTTGGAAGAATTCCACCGTCGTGAAATGTCTCTTAAATAACCCTTCAAGCTCCAGATCTGGAGGTTTTCTGTTGGAAAATTTTCACCAAAAAATAGCAAAAGAATAAAAAGAAAAAACATCAGCAAAAAAGTATCGCAATATTTTGAAGCAATAACAACTTATTCAAATAATATTGACAACATCCGAGATATTTCATTTTTATAGGTTCATATCAACCTCATTTCAAAAACACGGTTACCATGACAACACTCTTTAAACCCTTTTTTTTAAATTTTCAGATTACCTATGTAAAAAAACCACTTCGACGTCCACATCTTCTCGATCTTCGTGTAAAAAATCTTTTAAGAAATGTGAAACTGATTCGTAGGTGATGTGGCCGCAGACGACGATGTGCCTGAAAAGCGTACGAAAGCATTTATTAACATCGATTAAGTCATCGATTAAATCCTCGATTAAAGGAAGATAAACAATCGGGGTTTGCACTGATCTGGGGTATGCAAGGATCTGTTCTCCCTAAAAACGTTTGCTTGGCCTTTATGGACGACCCCATCCCCTCTAATTGAAATTGGCAAAAGCAGATTTAGCAAGCAATTTTATTGTTTGTTTGTTTGTTTGTCTGGTTAAATTTCATGATTGATCTAAAAATTAATATCAATCGAAAAAAATGTAACGCAATTAAATTTAATTTTTATTTGATATGAAACATTTAGACGTTTATGAGCTGCCCGTTTAACCAAAACAATAATTTTAACTGACAATAGAGAGATTTAGCAACCAAACTCACCTTTGACGTTATTGACAGTACTGTTATATATCTGAGCAACACCTTTCTGATTACAACTATTAAATGTCTTTAATAGCTGGACAATTTAGATATTTACATATATTTAAAAAAATGGCGGCTGAAACAAACCTGAAGGGCAAACTTTTTTGCATTTGTTTGTAAAAAACGTGAATATTACGTACATAGGTACATGTACGTCTTGGTGGAGACCAGACTTTAGTCTTAATGGAACCTAGCGCACTGCTGACTTTTTAATCCCCTCAACTAAAAAATTGAAACCAGTTCCATTTTGCCGGTGATTAAACAGTTGCGACTGATAGGGACCATCCATAAAAGACGTCTGCAATGAAGGGGGGAGGAGGTTGACAAATCAGAGATTTCGGGACGTAGGGGGGAAAATCTGGAAAAACCGACGTTTGTAGAAGCACTTTTTAATACGCGCTTCTTGTAGAAGCGCTTACGTGCGGACATGGCTGTGCCTGGTACCAGGCACAGGTCCGCACATGAGCAGTAAAGGGGCCACATTTCCCCCCATTTTTTAGTAGCATTTATTTGTGCATTTTGTTTAATAAAGTTAATAAAGTTCGCAAATGTTGCTTTGGAATCAGACGTCTTTATAGGGGGGGAAGAGTCGTGAAAGACAGACGTTGGCAGACCTAGGGGAAGGAGGGTAAAAAAAAAGTCAAAAAATCGAAGACGTCTTTAATGGATGTTACCATAGGCGCCAGTGCATCCATTTGCCTGGGTGATTTATTAATCACTCGCGATTTTGACAAATCCTATGCGGTAACATAGGTTTAGAAGTGATTATTTAATCACCAGTGCGCGCCTAACAAAATCGAAAACCAAGTTTTGGGTGATCAAATAGTTAAATCACCCACGAAAAAAGTCACCAGTGCGCGTCTAGCCTGAAACCAAACAGATTTTAATTCTGGCAATTAAATAACCAAAAACCTGTTTTGCCATAACGACAATCTAGTTTTGGGTGATGTACGTTGAAAAAAATTGCCAGTGCTCGGCTAATTGAAATTTAGTTTCATCAACAATAATTTCACCTAGTGTCTAATAAAGTCGCTAGTGTACGCCTAGCTTTAAAACATTTTTTACCGTTTCTTAGTTTGCTAAATCTCTCTATTAATGAAATATGAATAGGTGTATATGGTTTTCAAATAACAAGTTTAACTGTCATTAAATTAAATATGAAGGAGTTCATGAACTTTCCCAGCAATAACAAATAATTTCATGATGATATTAAATAAATGTCAAGATGTTTATGACCTTTCCTCGAATCAAATAGGCCATAAACGAATCTCTAGAGTAATTCGGATAAAAGTATTGATTTTGTCATTCAGAGATATGGATTTTCATAAAATTTAAGATGGACTTGCATTACATCGATGCTTGCCAAAATCCGCACTACGTTAAACTTAATCGGCGATTACTTAAAAAATCGATTCCCGTATTACAAATATCACTTTTCGATTAGCCTACATTGAAAATCGTCAGTTTAGCTTTAGGCCTAGCGAACATCCTGAGGGAGGACAGAAAAGTTCAGTTCGGCTTAGCAATGCTTTTTCATATTCAAAAGTGAGGCTTATCGCAATATAAAAATGAGGAATTTCCCGAAATACATTTCATTCGAAAATACATTAAGTATGTTTTATTATCTGATCAATTATTATCAGAAATATATATATATATATTTCAAGAAACATCTTGTATGTTATATTTCACAGTGATCTAGTTCAAAAAGTATGCACGTTATTTTGCAAAATACAAATATTGCATGGTTAAAATCAAATATAGCATGTCCTATTTCACTTAGAAATATACTCCAAAATGCATATATTTATTGTATCGCAACATTTTTAAAACACATTGCAAAATATGTGCCAAAAATATATATTTCATTCTGAGAAACAAAAACACGTATTGCGCTGTTTTCTCACAATGTTTTAAAAATACCATTTCGTCATTCTACATAATGTTGTTTCTACTACATGTATTTTGAAATATATTTTTATTATATTTTAGAATGCATTATAACAAATGCATTGTCTCAATGTGCAATATAGCTTCGGAACTCAAATATATACAGCATATAAGTAAAAAGACTTTTCCTCCCCCAAATTTTCTTAATGGAGGCAAAATTAAAAATTGTAATAATGGGATTTGTAGATAATGATATTTTTCTCCTCTACAACTTACAAAATCAAACCATATGCCTGTTGTGCATCCTTTAAGTACTTCCTGTGTTAAAGACCATGAAAACACGGCCAAAGGTCAAATAGTTTTGCACCATTAAATTGTGCACCTTATCACAATTTTGCAATTTTGCACCTGTTAAGAAATTGGGGAAGGGGAGGGGCCAGGGGGCAACGCTGTGTATTTATACAAGAGGATCAAATAGATAATTACAGAGCGCCCCGGATTAATGCATTCCTCTGGATTAATTACTTTTGAATAATTAATATCGACGTGCTGCTAAGCCGAATGAACAAACAAATAAACAAACAAACAAATAAAAAGTGGGAACACGAAGGGCGAACGAATTATTTCGGACGTAAACAATACGAGTGACGTCACATCCTGTTTAGCAATTTAACACATTAGCACATTTAGCAAACTTTTTAGAGTTGGATCACTATAGTGATAAAGACATCTAAATATTTAGAAAATTCCAAAAAATTAGTACGGAAAAGATTAGAAGAAAATGTAAAAAAAATCACAGATTCAGAATCCAATCTAAAGATTTAAAATAAATTTAAAATTTCAAAAAAAAAGGAATCTTGAAATCTCAGGAGAAATTCGTTCAGCCTTCGGTTGCGCGACATAACCATCGATTAAAACACAAGGAGACGAGTGTATAGGGGAGTTTACGGCGGATTAATCAGTGGTTAAGATGATGAAAAGGCGGAAAGAGGCAGAGATAGAGAGAGAGAGAAGAAAAGACGAGAGTAGAGGAGAAACAAATTAAATGCACCAACGAACATTTAATGGCGAACAATGATTTTTGGTTAAATCTTCTCATTGAGAGAACAATTCAGATATAACACGTTGATTATTAACCGGGATTAACGGGGTTCGCGGATGAAGGGAAAAGAGGAGAAACAAAAAACATGACATCCAAACAACTTAATTTAACGATAAAATTTCGTTTCAATCATGGATTGAATTTCATCCTAGCTGCTTAGTTTGTTTGTTTGTTGATTTTTAACTTTGGCTTATTTCTGCAACTAAGGATTAACATCAATGCCAGGGGACGAGCCTTCAACACCTTCCTGGGAATTTTGCCTACGAGGGGAAACTTCCACTCTCTCTGGAGGGGTCTTTAACGTGCAACAATCAACACTGGAGCTCGGTTTAAACTCTCATCCCAAAGAGCACTTTGGAAATTTCTCCCATCCGTAAAAATTCCCACCGACCTCGACCGGGGAGCGAACCCCGCATCTTAGGATGGAGAGGCAAGTTACCGCTGTTTATAGTTACGAGCTCAGTTAGCCTCGACTAACAGCTATAGTAATTTTAAATAAATTCTTTATTAAAGAAACTGGTTTTGTGCAGATAAAACATGAAAACAAAATTTCACAAACAAACAAAAAAGCAGTCTGAGGATGTCATATTTTTTTCATTAGTAATCAATGGTTGGATTAAAAGAAATGGAATTGATTATGCGTTTTAAGCCGGACATTGTAAACATCTATCGCTATGTTATGATAAAGAAACCTAAAGAAAATCATACATAGCAACATGTATAATTAGAGTACAATTATTCTACCTTTAAAAAAACATGAACATTTAAGTAGAGTAGAAACTCGATTATCCGGACTAATTGGAAGCATGGGTCATCCGGATAAGCAAAAATCCGGATAATCAAATGTGTAGTTATTTTAAAATCTGAAAGCCAGGTAGAAGTAAAAAAAATAGTATGACAAACTTATTGATGTACAGTACATAAAACATGACGTAATAGATGAGAACCAAACCAAAACCTACCACCGACTGGCTCATGATCAGAGACAGTGGTTCGGTTGCCATGGAAGTCATCGCCTCCCACCCCGGATAATTGAGGATCCGGATGTTTAAGGTCTGGATAATCGAGTTTCTACTGTACGTCTGTTCGGTTGCAATGGAGTAAATTCTGTTAAGAAGGCATGTCGATCATTTGTAGTTCATTCCGAGAAAATAAATTATGCAAAAGAGGGCAGGTCCACTTCCTGCTTCCTGCAATTTAGTCGCCTATGTTGTTAGCCATTTGTTTCTAGTTATTCAGTGATGCTGGATACACACTAGAAATTGGTTCGCAGGAAATAAAGGGTACCTGACCTGTCCAGAACTATAAGGGGCCATTCAAAAATTATGCCACACCTAGGGGGGGTTGGTGGGTTGTTTGTTTTTTGTGACAATTATGACCAAGGGGTGGGGGGAGGGGAGTTCGGTAATGTGACAGCACACAATCAAAATGTATTTCAAACGGTAAAAAATATGCAGTATTTATTTTTTTTTTTAATTTGAAATTTCGAATAGCAGTTGGGAAAAAATATTGTTACTAATATCAACATTGGTTTCATTAATTTAAAATTCAGTTTTTTAATATTTTAAGTATTTTAACAAATAAAGTTATAAAAGAATATAGAATTATTAAACGATAATGGGGGGGATGTAATCGACGGGTTGTGACATCATTATGGATGGGGTGTAGTAAAATTTGTGACAATTGTGACAAAGGAGGGGGGGGATAAGGGGTGTTTAAAAAGAGGCAAAAAAGTGTGACATAATTTATGGATCACCCCTAAGACTATCATTTAATTTTTAAATGATGGGCAGCTGGGCATGCGCACTTTAGCTGTTTTGTTGGTGAGCAATGTAGGTCGCGCATAAACTCCTCTGTTTTGTAAAAAGGAAAAAGTTCAACTTCTTTGAGCAGGTAGCTACAGAAATCATGGTGTCCTGCATTTCTAACACCCTAGCTATGTAAGTCCCGTTCTCACGATGCCACTAATGTTGGGACACTGACGTCAGGACATCGAATGTCACGTCAGTGCCAGCTGAGGACACCAACGTCTCAGCATAGATTCGGCAATGTTGCCTATCAAAAAATGTTGACATTTGACACCACCGCCATTACGATGTCACCGCACTAGCGGCAATCATCACCGCACTAGCGGCAATCATCACCGTGTGAACGGTTATTTTAGCAGAATCGAGGCGGGATTTAGTCGCTGAAGAGCAGTCGATACGTGTGCACAGTTAACTTTTTGTTAATTAATATCAATTTTAAAATAATTTTGGAATAGTGTTCGACTCGCATTTGATATTTTTAAGTTCCGGGTACAATATCGGACCTACAATATCATCAACATCTCATGTGACAAACATTGAGCGGATTACAAAAACTGTAAAAACGGGGAAAATGCCAAAGCTGCATTTTTGCTCGTCTGTGGATTACGGCATAATATATTTTTGATAGAAAATTCTGGCAATCCGTGAGTACAACAATGAAATCAATGAAAAACGGTTCTGGAGGGTAGCAGGCAGTTTCAACTAAATTTACTTAACTAAAATGGTACAACTGAAGGATTTATACAACTATGAAATGTTCAACTAAACAGATTTTCAACTAGGTGTATTAAACTAAACATCAATCATGTGGTTTTTATTCTTCTCAGTTAGGTTAGATTAGTTAACATTTTCTAGTTGTAAATACAAATTTATAAAAATTTAGGTGTAAATCATTAGTTAAACCAAATTTAAGTATTTTTTTTTTTAGTTGTAAAACTATAGTGGAATTTTTTTTTGTTGAAGAAATTTAGTTGAAATTGCATGACTTCGTTCTGGAGCAGACGAAAAGGTCCGCCATGTTGCTTTTATGATACACAAAAACGCGACATTTCAGTGGCATCGTGAGAACGGGTAAATGCCGAAGTAGTAAATGTCCTGACATTTCAGGAAGCCAGTGTCCTGGACGTTAGTGACATCGTGAGAAAGGGAATCTAGAAAAACTTCCACAGAAAACAATAGAGGAGGTCTACATTACAAACCGGCGCATGTGCCATGCATGAGCGCCTCTAGTGGCCAAATTTGTTGGGGGACAGCCCAGCGTCGTCCATATAGCATTTCCATTGATTTTGCTCTTTTAGGAACGGATTTTTGTGATATTTGGAAAATT
>JAQGBW010003644.1:0-15743 GCA_034698625.1 Julus scanicus | reverse complement strand
TCCACCAAGGTATATGTTTTTTCCTATTATTTTTTTTGCGGGTAGGACAATGGAGAGCAATAACCTCTTCAATACGGGTCTCAATACACTTCATGGCGACAGAAACAAGTATAGACAGATCAATGAAACGCGATTTTGATCATGATATGTTCTCATACCAATTTTAAACATTATTTCTAAATTTAAACTCTTCGTACTTTCACCTTATCTTGTTAAATGGTCAATAATACAAAAGGCCGTATATGTCATCACATTTTTGAGGGGATAAAGCGGGGAATAGAGTCCAGAATCTTGGGGTGGCCTATATAACCTTAGAAATCCCTTTCAATGGGTGAAATTTGCAAAGAATAAAAATAAAAATTGTTTAAAATAGCTTATTAAATCAACAATTTAAGGGGCTTCAGCTACGTTTTTCACTTTAAATTAATAGATTTTTTTAAAATTAATATTTACTAAATTATTATTTGAATTTTTGCACTCACAACTTGCCTATCTCATGCTGCCACCTGCTGGCAGCGTGTGTAAAATAACGGACATTTTTCAAACTTGTATATTAATTTTTTTAAATCTACCTTTTCAAAGTGAAAAACGACAAGTGAAGCCCCTTGCTGATCTATCAAGCCACCCCAAACAATTCTCACCCCCAACCAAATCTCCCTTATTCAACTGTGAATATCTTTGCAAACCCGACCCATTGAAAATGATAGGGTTGTGATCCCTCTTAATGCAAAATAATTGCATTTCTAAATCAGAATAATCATACTTATAATGCAAAAGTGCAATTCCTTTTGAATATTTTTACGATTCGGCATGAAAGTTGCAAAATTTTACAGATTCGGTTATATATACAGTCTTGATAATAGTATAAAATCTAGTTCTAGTGTGTTCTAACAAAAATGTGTTTTTAACTATTTACACAACAGTATTTAGGCTAAACATGCGTGGAATAAACTTTACGTTTGTCACACTCTATAAAATGCATAATTTTCTTAAAATGTTGTACAACTTGAAGACATGTTTCATTGGCGTTATTTTCGAGATAGACCTCAAGAAAGTTGTCGAAAAATCATTTTGCTGACTTCCATTATACAATTATTTTACGATAATTTATTATAACGTTATTTGATCCCTGGTCTTGCCTAACCTACCCTAACCAGCTTATTTGTCCAAAATTCTGGAAAGTTGGTAGCACTTAGAATTGTTGTATACTTGTTAAATAACGTCTGGATTCGATCTCAGACATTCTGCTTCAGAAATCCGAGCTTTGGAGTATGAAACAACATTTTTTTTCATAAAGAGTTAAGCTTCTGTTTATACCCAGTGCACCATACGCTCATCTTGAAAGCAACCCTAAAATATAGGATGAAACGTTACCATCAAATTGACTTTTCCCCAAGTTTTATCCATATCCTGGATGTCACGATATTTTATGTTGAGAAGCTCACGTTTTAAGCGAGTCGATAACTTGGAGTATAACAACCTTATTTCTGTTATCGGTTACTTAGCATTATCCGACGTTTGCACCCATTAGTACGTGAACTGCCCTCATCAATTTGCGTCTTGGGAAGTATTGCGTCAGAGATTAGGACAATATTGCACGCGGGTTTTTACCCTAATTTGTGTGTGGTCTTTGACTCGTAAAATGCTTCACGCCTTTTTGGGTCAACCTACATTAATGATACTGTGAAAGTTTAGATACTATATAACAACGTTTTGTTGGAAGGCTAATAAGCTGAGTTGTTCTATATAACTGTATCAACTGAACTGGCCATTCCTTTTGTACTGGTCAGACCGCCCCGAATGCAGACCTCGAAGGGGCGCAGCAGCTTTGAATAAGCCCCAAAGCCAGTGGGGCAACAGGAAGTGCTTGTGTATACATTCCATTGGACCACAGCTGACTAGAACTTCAAAAGGGGCGCTTGACAAAAAAGGCCATGGCAGAGGAGGAGAGGAGGGGAGGGAAGATGGCTGCCTCGGCCTCCCATATTACAATCAACGTGCCTAACCCTGGTGAAAAAACAATAGAAACCAATAGAGATATGTATTGGTTTCTATTGTTATTTGGACATTTTATTGGTTTTAATTGTTTTCTATGGTTCCTGTATTGACTTCTATTGGCTTCTATTGACTTCTATGGTTTGGCTGTATTGGCTAAACAATAGAAAACAATAGGAAACCATAGAAAACAATTAAAACCAATAAAACCAATAGAAATTTTCTATTGATACCAATAGAAAACAACGTTCCAAATAACAAAAGAAAACAACGTTCCAAATAACAATAGAAAATAACGTTCCAAATAACAATAGAGTTTTTTTGTTTTTTACCAGGGAAACCAAATGAGGACTATATTGTTTATGTTTGTAAAAACTCCCATGCCCTGGTGAAAAAACAATAGAGATTTCTATTGGTTTCTATTGTTATTTGGACAAAACCAATACAATTTGTTGGTTTTAACTGTTTTCTATGGTTCCTGTATTGACTACTATTGGGCTATAGTTTAGCTGCATTGACAGAACCATAGTCACTTGACAGGAAAATACAGGAACCATAGAAAACAGTTAAAACCAATAGAATTTTTCAATTGAGTCCAATAGAAAACAACGTTCCAAATAACAATAGAAACCAATATAAATCTCTAGTTTTTTTCACCAGGAAATTCACATGAGAATTTTAGGATTATTTTCAAAGTAGAAAGATCACGGACGTCCAATTCATTCATGACCAATGTGCAAAAATTTTCAAAAATATACTTTAGATGCTGAAATTTACTGTGTTAGTCATTGCAATGGATTTTCCACTCAATTATATTCTTTAGATTAGTGGCCACACAAATTTGCATGATCATCGTAAAAATTTCGAAAGTTGTACAAGGTAAAAATATTTATTTAATTATGCAATCTTTATTCAATAATAAAGGTGTGCATTTTTGTTTGGAAAAAAGAGGGAGGGGGAGCTAAGTATCAAGTTTGCTTAGATTGTAATGTAGCCTGGAACCGGCCCTGATGCTAGGCTATATCCTTGTCTGCTATGTTTTATTGCTCATTGACAGTCTGGAACTATTGTAAAACATGTCTTTATGGTTTTGTATAACCTATTTCATATGATTTACTCAAAAACTTTATCCTAGAAACAAACATGGAAACAAACCATTGACCTTATGTACAGTAGTTCAGGTTCCATATTGAACATTGTATGCGTGTACATAATGTCGATGAGAACGCTTAAATTAATGAAACAGATATCAATTATTTTCCAGCTTATACTTTGACTTGCGTTGTAAGCGCTCAACATTTGATTAATTCCCAAAATGAAAACAGCGGGAACAAAAAGCAATTAATCTTAGTCTGTCCAGGACTCCCTTAAGTTCAAACGATGCTCATTAGGGAAAGAAAAGCCTTTGGCGGAATTATGGATTTTAATTTTTTTTTTTTTTTAATACTTAGATTAATCAACCCGATATTGGACAAGAAAGGTGACGGAACCTTACATAAGCCCTTCATAAACATCGGTTATTGTCTGATCTTTAATTAGAGTTAATGAAGATTTGTTTTAGAAATTTTAATTAGGCTGTGCGTATATGCGTCATACGAATTTCACATAAATTATGACCGCTGATGAAACACGATGGATGTATTTCACATTAACTAATCCGCTTTATTTATTTGCACATTTTTCATTAGCCATAATTCAATTTGTAGACAAGATATGGTTAATACCAATATTAAGTACGTCCCGACAGCATCACGTGATTAATATTTGGTATACATTTCTTGCTGGACACTTCATTTTTCTAGGATATGTTTGATATGTTATACAATGCATATATACATGGTTTATACAAATATCATATATGCAGTAAGTATATTGTCTTATTTGATGGATAATGCATGCTTCCCTGGCGAAAACTTCTATATATGAGGAAACATAAAAAACACATACGTAAAACACACACAAGAAACACTGAAACAAAGTTTCCAGCATGTTTTTCGAAACAAGTATTTTGTAAACTTCCTTTGACCCAGACCGCATCTTGAGCGATCGCCAGGAAACATCGAAATGTGTCAGAAAATGGCCGTTTTTCGATACATGTTTCACAAACACTTCTGGACACACCAAGATAGCATGCATATGTTTCATGTTTATAAATGTTTCTCTTGGGTGCATACGCACCTTTTACAACTTACATGCTTAAGGGGGATTACAACCCTATCCCTTTTAATGGGAAAATTTGTAACAACACTCACAGTCAAACAAAAAAAAAGATTAAATAAAAATAAAAATTGTTTAAAATAGCTTTATAAATCAGCAAGGTCATGTTCGTGTTTTTCTTCACGTTAAAATAGTAGATTTTTTTAAATTAAATTATTATTTGAATTTTTGCAATCACAACTTGCCTATCCCATGCTGCCACCTGCTGGCAGCATGTGCAAAATAATACGACATTTTTCAAACTTGTATATTAATTTTAAAAAAATCTACCATTTCAAAGTGAAAAACCACAATATGATGCACTTGCTGTCGTTGCTGATCCATCGAGCCACCCCAAACAATTCTCCCCCCTTTCACCCAAACCACCCTCATTCAACTGTGAGTATCTTCGTAATGTTATTTTTAGGTATCTTAATAGGAAATTCAAACCCTAAATAACTTTACCCCATTTTCCAGATTCCCTGTCTAGGTCAATTAAGACCTGTATACACCAGTCAGTTTGGATGTATTCAAAAAACATTCATGTGTATACCAAACAACATTCATTTATTATATTTTAGGTTCAATATCAATTATACATTATAACATATTGAAGGTCACAACATGCACTCATTTTCAAATGTATGGAGAAGTCATACCCAAAATCTGGAGAATATTACTAAAGCTACATATCCACAAAAAGAAATATAAACATATAAACATCAAAAATACACAAAAACACTAAAACATTGTTTTCAGCATGTTTTTCCAAACATGTGGGGCAAATTCCTTTGATCCGGACCGCCTCTCGAGCGATCGCTACGACACATCAAAAAACATCAAAATGTGGGGGGGAAACATATGTTTTTCCCCACATTGTTCGCAAACACTTCTGTACACATCAATGTTTGTAAGTGTATGTTTGTTGTGGGGTAAGTTTCTTTTGGTGGTACCCACCTTAAGAATTTCCTTCAAAGAATTTCTTCAGTGTCCAACCCATTGCAAAGAGTAGGGTTGTGATCCCTTTTAAATGGGCTAATTTAGTACATTTCAAAATCACCTTGCCAACATTAACTTGCATTAATTTGGAAATAATGCTAACTTTAAACCCAATAGTGCCATACACAGAAACATGGCAATATATGGAACATCCCTTTTTCAAAGTTTTATATTGGTGTCATTGACATTTTTTTGCAAAACCACCCCTAGCTTGATCTGGGTCTACTTCTATCGTAAAACTGCACACACGCATGCTTTACATTGGAGAAGTTGCACCCCAAAGGTTGAACATACATGCCAAGGTAATCGCACCCAATTTGTTGGACGTTTCATTGATCCCAGTTTATATTGGCAAGGAAAAATGTATACATTGACCAGACGCTATAATTGATCGCCCGCACCGATCACTGTGAGAAAACAGATTATTTCACACTTTTCCTATGGTCAGATAAGGGTTTCTAAGTGCCTCACTAATGCAAGTTTCAGTCTTAAGATCCGCTAGGGGGTTAAAGACTTAAGAAATTACACGATAGAGGTGCTCGTAATGCGTGCTCCTAAATATGATGAGATCTTATCTGTTTTCTATTTGAGTGTTGCCTCGGCTATTTCCTTATTACCGTCGCTATTTATTAAATAGCCTCGCAGTTTTCTATTCCTCGATGGACTGGCCAGTATTTCATGTGGTCATCGCCCGCTGGGAGTTTTCCATTTCATGTATCCCTCTCTTTCTGTTTTCTTTTCCCCTTACTCATCTTCCCTTCTATGTCTTTTTCTCTTTTACTGAATGGTCATTCTGATGGCTATCAATGGCCAGACTCCCAATGTCCCTTACGTGCTCTTCTCTGATCCGGGTGGCTTTCTTCTAGACGCCATTGCTAGCATCCAGAAAAAGGGGGCTTGTAACACGATGACATAAAAGACATGAAAAAAAAAAGAAGGACATTACTTGCTATACAGCAATGGGTCAGTTGAAAAATGATCCAGATTAAGACATTCGGGTCATTTGAGCGTGCGGATGAGTTACGTTATGTGGAAAAACAAGCAACCAAGTTTTCAGAGATGCTCTAAATCTACAATGCTCCTTCATCGTAAACTGTTTATGAACGAAAAATAGTGTTAGAAAAAAAAATCTGAGGAAACGTTTTACCAAAAAAAAAAAACCGACGTATTTTCATTTGAAAATGCATTTTGCAAAATTGTTGTTCAGACTGAACGTTATATGCTGTCTTTTGTACTTACTCGTCGACGTTTTAATGGAAT
Organism: Julus scanicus; assembly: GCA_034698625.1. NCBI lineage: Eukaryota > Metazoa > Arthropoda > Diplopoda > Julida > Julidae > Julus > Julus scanicus. Next base: position 9,293 of record JAQGBW010003644.1, on the reverse strand, counting down.
ACATTAGGCAGCTTCACATACTATGAATATCTGAGCAACATTAGGAGATTGGAGTGGGTTACTGATAAAAAATTCCATAAATTTTACATGTAAGTGGAATGAAATTTAAAGGAAATATTTATTAAACTGGATATACAAGAAATATTCTTCAAAGTTAGCCCAAAATGAAGGAACTTGCGGTATCTCACACATCTCTCACTTACTTGAAATTGTCATTAATTGAAGGACCAATGAGGACTCTGTCCATCTCGCCAGTTGTTTTATAATTTTGGGTTGTGAGTTCTGGGGAAGGAACTATTATGGAGTTATTGGGGGTGGTTTATTTTGTTCTTCCACAACAATAGATAAAAACTCTGAAGAGCAGCCAGAAATGGGGGATGTATGTGAGTATGTTTGTTAGTAGTAAGGGGAGGAGAGTAAGTCTTATAGATTGTGGAAATGGGTCTCCAACTTAACTTGGAAGTCAGTATGTTATTTATGGCCAGTAAAGTTGTTCAGACAGAACTTTATACTGTCTTTTGTACTCCTCGACATCCTTAGTTAGCTTCACATACTATAAATGTCTGAAGAACTTTAAGGTTGGAATGTGATACAGTTAAAAAATTCCATACATTATACAACAAAAGTGGAGTAAAAGTTAAAGAAAGATATATTTTTTTTAAAAAAAAATTTCAATAAGGATAGCAATTAAAAACTTCATAAAAGGCCAAAAAGCAACTTCTAATCGTGATAGCTATAGTGTTCTCTTAAGGCCAGATTTTTTAAAAGACTCCATATTGAACTTTTTGTAAAATATAGGACCCTAGAGGTGCTTCATAGAATCACTGGAAGGCTCAATGAGGCAATTACAATATAATGAGCCAGATTTCACCATAGCTCCGGTAGTTTGAGGGGCCATTCAAAAATTATGTCACACCTATGGGGGTGGGTGGGTTGTTTGTTTTTGTGACAATTGTGTTTAAGGGATGGGGGAATTGTGACTAAGGGGTGGGGGGGGTGTAAAAAGAGGCAAAAAAGTGTGACATAATTTATGGATCACCCCTGATTAGTAAATATGTTCAATCGTTCACACTCACCATTGTGTTTACTAATTCGACCACGTTGATTTTCCATGGCAGTGTTTTGCCAACACAATATCAAAATTAGCAACAATATTAGGCTTAACTTCTTTTTTTTAAATTATGGCAAATGATGTTTAAACCCGTGCTTAATGAACACGATCATTGGTGCCAATGCACTCCCTCAGGGGCCTGTAATTTATTCAGAGAAAGGCGTTTTTTAACCCTAAAATGTGTGCATTTGGGGTGCTACACGTGTTCCCAATCGGTAATATGTATGTATTCACTCGGGATTGTTTGAGTTGATTGCCCCTTTGCTAAATTGTTTGTTTTCAATTAACTTTACGACTTCGTAAATTATACGTTTTCAGGGCTTGTTCCATTGCCTATCATTTTTGCGGAAAAAAACGAGATTAAAAAAAGGCGATACGTTCCCCCATTCAACCCAATAGAGAATTTGATCATTTTTTATTACTTGGAGGTAATAAACCGATGTTTTCGTATTACAGATTTGGCTATATGCAAATTGGCCGTGAGAGAGGTTTGGTAATAAACATAATTTTTAGACTTCCCCTTATTCGATATTGTAGGTTTTCACAACGTGGTGACTATTTTCCATAAAATAAACACCACCTTGGGCAATTACCAGTTTGAAAATTGAAAATCTGCGATGACGTAATCTATGATCAGATCTCGTACAGGGTTGCCAAACTGGCATTAAGTATGAAACTTCAACTTACATCAAACCCCTTTGAAAGATGATGATTAGTCCAAATTTCGAGTCTCATAAACCTTGGATACTTCAATGATGCTTCAATCTAATACAAATAAACGAAACCATTAACAAATTTATAGGCTGTAGTACAGATTTTAGCACCATCAGTATCTTTTATGGGGATTGCAATTTTTCTGTAGTGTATATATTCGATACAATGGACTCAGCTTAATGTGATGACGGATATTGTTATCATTGGTGTTTGTTGTTTAAGTCCTAGAACGCTTACAAACATGTTGTAGAATAGACTTATTGACATTAGCGTCTCGTTTAATGTTGTCATTTTATTCCCCCCTTATGTGTTGACTGAGTGTCTACAGATAGAATTTGAATCTGTTTTGATTATGGAGGCCCTCGTAAAAGAGAAAGAAAAAGAAGTTTCAGAAGATATTATCGAAATTTGTGCCCAATCTTATATGAATATCGTAAATTTCAAAGAATGGATGAAGTTTGGCGACAATGTTTAGGTAGCTTCATCCCCTCTACTGAATCTGACATTTTACAAAGTTCAGTCTTAAAACTGATAAGTGAAAATGATTCTGATGGGGAATAATACGAAACCTGCACATTAGTTCTAAACCACCAACTAGAACTGAGATGATAAGTACCAAATATCGTATAACTTGTATGGTGTACAGCATTCAGTTTCTACGGACTTATAAATATTACAACTCCAGTAACGAACTGCTATGAAAAAGTTATGAGCAAGCTATAGTGAAGAAAAGTCAGTTATTTAAACTGTAAAATGGTACAATACATAAACTACATGACTTTATCCATGACTTACATGACTACATGACTCAATGAATTAAAATTTTACTTCATAAAACAATTGGGTTTTTTAATTAACACAGTCGATCAGAAAAGGTTCAGAAATTCCAAATATTTCTCCCATCAGAGCCAGAATTTTATGATATGTAGACATTGTTTTTTTCGTGCAAGAGAGTGGAAACAATTCATAACCACAACATTTGTTAAAACAAATGTTAACTTTGAGGATATTGCAGGGTTATAAACCATTGGGATACCAGGGTGTCTAATGCTTGTATTGCCAGGAAGAGACCAGGGCCCTATTCCACAAAAGTATGGTCTTGTACTTGTAGGGGCATGGAGTGATACTTGTACAAAAAGTACAGGTTGTTGTGTTCCACAGATAATATTTGTACAATTGTAATTTGTTAGACTATACCTTACAAGTTACAAACAAATCTTGTCAGTTTACAAGTGTTCTGTTCCACAAAGGTATTGCTATTAGCAAATTGCTTGTAACTTGTAGTGAATTTGTTATAGGTAAATGATTACTTGTAAATTAAGTATTAGAAAGCATTTGGAATAGGGATAGAACGTTTTTAATTGAATAAACATGTGGTCCAGTGACAGTGAAGATCACTTTATCTGTTTTGGACAATTTGCTGCTAAATTTACCAAAAAATATGCCCTTTCTAGCTTTAATAGCACCGAGAAGTAGCATTTTATTTTCTCGAGACGCCATTTTCTTTTCGCCTTAGACTTGTACTTTTGTGGCATCACTTGTACACATTTACTAATGATTTACAAGTTGCTGAGATTATTGGTGGTATGCCATACTACAACTCCATATATACTTGTAACTTGTACACTAATACTTGTACCTACATTTTTGTGGAATAGGGCCCTGGTGGGTGAACCATTGCAAATAATATAAATATTAACAACAAGAAGTATACTAGCTAAATACAGCCACATGGCCAGCTGCTCTGTAAGAAAATGTGGTGTCAATGTGCAGATGCTATGCAAATTCAAAGTCTGCCATTTTATAATGACAAATATTTTGGGCGGACGGAAGGGTTAAATGATGGCATCCCCAACGTGTATAATGGGAGGGTATAAAGCAAAGTTCGTTAAATGTTGAATGGTCCGTCCTGCTGCGATGTGCCAGCTTTCTCATGGACATAAACCACGTTGACGGGGGTCCTCCATCGGTTCTCGTCCGAGCTATGGTCCTCGTGCCCTTGGTGAACCCTCTCCAGGCTGACCTTTGACCTCGCGCTATAAAGATCCGGATTTCATAAATCAGTTTTGGGAGCACCCGAAAATGTTATTTTCGCCCCCCATTGTATCGAGGGTAGGGGTAAATCCGTTGTATCCCCTGGACCCTAGAATAATAATGGATATCCGGCGTGTCCTAAATGTGACGGGTGATGTCCTTATACGACGGACTGATTTAGCCCCCTCCCTCAAATTCACCGCTTTTTGTGATAACCCCTAATATTCGTGAAATTCGGTGTGAAAAAACAGGGGCAGTGATATTTCCTTTCAATTTTTTTTTCATCCCCTCCCATGCAACTGCTGTTCGTTTTTCATATGTTACTCAAAATCAAAGGGGACTTTTCGTCGTTGGGTCCCGTAGGGTAATTTTTTTTTGTTACCTCTCCCCACAAATGGGGGTATGTTGTACCCTCGAGCACATACGCTTTCACAGCCCTTTCAATATTTTTAAAATTGAAAGTTGAACTAACCCGACCATGTAGGCAAATTTCTAGCCCCCTGATTTGCACACGTTGTAGTTTTTTTATATTTCTGATTAAATTGCTATCAAATTTATGTAATTGCGAAGATGAGAGAAAGGTGGCGCCATTGTTGAAATTCACTAGGGATTACTGGCGATCTACGCCACATCTGCTTCCTACTTTTCTACTTTCCATCACTAGAGATGCATTTGGATTTACGAGGAATCGGACGAATCCTCGGTAAATCCCACTGGGATTGTGCACGATTAAAACAGGGTTTATCCCTTTCGGAGGTTTGCCATTATTGCCCTATCGATGGTGATCAGAGATTTTTTTTCTTCTTGTAGGCTGCATTAACGCTCCTTATGTGATTTGCGTAACCAGGTTGTGTCATTGCTGACACTGTTCCTTACGTAGTTCCACACCTATATTTAAAATCGTGATATATGGTTCATTCCATATATGCCAAGACCAAAAATTGGACTTATCAGCATAAAAATGACTTATTCCATACGTGATTAGACTAGAAATTGGACATATCTAGTCATGGTTTATCATATAATTCTTATGTATACCCTTGTACGATGGTCTAAATATGGTCCATCAAGGTTTGAATATGGTCCATCAAGGTCTGAATATGGTACATCAAGGTCTGAATACGGTCCATCAAGGTCTAAATACGGTCCACCAAGGTCTAAATGTGGTCAATCAAGGTCTAAATAAGGTCCATCAAGGTCTAAATATGGTCCATCAAGGTCTAAATATGGTCCATCAAGGCCTAAATATGGTCCATCAAGGCCTAAATATGGTCCATCAAGGCCTAAATATGGTCCATCAGGTCTAAATATGGTCCATCAAGGTCTAAATATGGTCCATCAAGGTCTAAATATGGTCCATCAAGGTGTAAATCTGGTCCATCAAGGTCTAAATATGGTCCATCAAGGTCTAAATATGGTCCACCAAGGTCTAAATATGGTCCACTAAGGTCTAAATACGGTCCATCAAGGTCTAAATACGGTCCACCAAGTTCTAAATGTGGTCCATCAAGGTCTAAATGTGGTCCATCAAGGTCTAAATATGGTCCATCAAGGTGTAAATATGGTCCATCAAGGTCTAAATATGGTCCATCAAGGTCTAAATGTGGTCCATCAAGGTCTAAATATGGTCCAACAAGGTGTAAATATGGTCCATCAAGGTCTAAATATGGTCCATCAAGGTCTAAATATGGTCCATCATGGTCTAAACATGGTCCATCATGGTCTAAATATGGTCCACCAATGGTCATATATGGCAGACCAAGAGCTAAATATGTCCATACTTGGCCATATATATATTTCACTCGTCCAGACTCAAAATTAAAATTTAATTCGTACTAGCATTAACCTCCTTCACGTGAAAACTTCATTTTGAAACTTAATGTTTAAATCAATTTATCGCGCATGCACACATTCACATCCGCCAAAATCAACGCTTCCGGCTGTAGAATTCTATAAATTGCAGCAGCTTACGTGTAGGTACTTACAATATGATAATTTGTAATGGTTGTCTCGAAAGTTATGGAGTCTGACATATATTCGCGAAAAAAACTGCATTGCCGAATAAATTAATACTGCAATTGTTAGATGTGCAAATATTGAAATTGATATGTTACTATGAAAGATTTCTGACTTTGGAGAATTTTTTTCTGTTGTTGATAAAGTCGACGTGATTTATGATTTCGCCCTTGATGCTTTTTTATACAATAGCTGTTCTCCAGGTAGGCTCTCCATGTACATGTTTTCTGTGTTTGGGTCCCCACGGTTGCATTAATCCTCTTCCTTCTCCCCTTGCCTTCTGTACCCCTCTGCTGCTCTGTTCATCAGTTGAGGGGGGTCTTTATTTATCCTGAGGCTCACATATCTGGAGCAAGGGCTGTTGTGATAATCATGAATTAGATTTCTCCTCCCACTGACAATCTGGTGGAGCTACTTGAAAACTGCTGCCCAAAATGTTGCCAGCTTCTAATCCATCATTGTCTCACTTTCTCTCTAGGTGGCTCCCTCTATTCCCTCAACTTCTTGTCTGTCATGACTGCAAGGGGATTCCCCTCTCAAGCTTCCCTGATGATTCTTTATCGAACCCTGTCAGGACTACAACAGGGAAATTAGCTTAAGGTATGAGTTTATAAGTGAATTTCAAATGCTTACTAGAATCCTTTTGGAGTCACATTGGCCTTCGAAAATGGAAAAATACAGACTTTCAAATATGGAACCATGATGACTGAATTTTTTTAGGACTGCAATGGTTTAATTGTTTTTCTAAACAACTTGGTAAAGGAGATTCAGCAAAATGTCCCTTAATTTGCATTCTCGTGCTGCCACCTGCTTGCAGCATGTGAAAATAAACGGATATTTTTCAACCTTGTTTATTAATTTTAAAAAAATCTACCGTTTCAAAGTGAAAAACGACAATCAATTTCAATTGCTGATTTATCAAGCTATTTTAAACTATTTTTATTTTTATTTAATCTCTTTTTGTTTGGCTGTGAGTGTGTTTTCAAATTTCATCATTGAAATCACCAGGATGTAATTCAACTTAAGAGCAGCTCAAACTATGATGATATATCTTAAGTTTCAACTGAAATTTCATGCTGATATATAAAGATTAAGATTTGTGACATACAGCGCCATCTATGCCCCTATCCGCAAAAACGATAACAAGTAACTACATTTCATATGGATGACGCAATGCAGTCACGCCCTCTTATGCTTAATTGCACGCTACATTTAAACTGAATCTAATTATTAATAAATTAAATCCTAAAATGCTGCAAATAACACGCGATTTACGCTAGCGTAGACATTTAATAAGCAATTTTAGCTACAAATTTGTAATTAGAGTATAAGCCAACGTGCACATCACTGGTTTCAATTTGTATGTCAATATTTGAATATTACAATGGCGAGCTTGAACTATTTCTCGGAAAATTATGGATTTTCTAAAAAACATTTGTTCAGAAAACACTCAAAAGGTCTCCACAGTTTAAGCATGGAAAGTGCTTTGTTAAAGGTATGGAAATACAGCTAATGATATTACGCCAGGTTGACAATAGAGACACTCTGGGGCATTCAATTCTTAATGGAGATAATGCAATATACTGACAATATTTGTATTATTTCCTGTATTTTTCTCTCCCTCCCAACTGATCAATGTACTGTAATGCATTTTATTCGAAGGCTACACACAATGTCCGGGACAATTTCAATTTTAGTAAGTGCTTTTTTTCTGAAATGATGAAAAGGTGAGGAGGGGGAACTAAACTGGACAAGGGGGACTGGACATACGTGGACATTTGAATTATTAAATACAAAACCGTTCTGAATCTAATATGATAAATCTGAAAAGCACCCCACAACTTTCCAATGTTTTTTTTTTTTAATTTTTTTACTAAAAGTGTGCATGGGGACTCCATTGTTATTTTTCTGATCAGTATTTCAATGGCATATTTATGAATTCACCATCTGGACATTGTCCAGTTTTGACTTGTTTATCATAATTAAGTTCAGTATTTCATTTACTGATCATGGATGATGGAAGCTCGGTAAGGGCTCTTGGGAGGCTTTTTTTATTCACCAAAAAATAAATTGTTTTGATGGAAAATTCCACATATAAAATGGGGATGATCAAGTCTAAAATTGAAGAGACTTGTGTATAAAAAGCATCGTTTCATATGAATGTTTTTTTGTGGTAAACCAAACCTTATTTTTTGCTGAAAGAAAATAAAGGACTACTGAATATGTTACGTTTGCCTACATTGTTACATACTGCTATTGTGCATTTTGTCATCTGTATAGCTGCATCTATATGTATGTCATATGGATATACATGACATTGAATGTTTATTTCAGACAATTGTTTTTCTACATTTTTTTTCTCTTTTTTATTCCACAAAGCAAAAGAACAATGATTTTTTTATGTAAGCATATATATACGTATAAAAAAGAAATTCATAAGCCCTTTTGTTCTTTGCAATGTTTTTTCTACAATAAACAAACCCAAGAATTAGTTTAATTTTTATACAAATGCTTTACATAATTAAGCTATAACTAAGTAACCTTAATTAATATGCATCCTGATGTACATTCCTGATAAAAGGGTCATTGGATAATAGACCCAGATACATATTTATCAGGCCCAAAATAATCAAGAATCGTTATGCAGAAATCCCTTAAGATTAGGGTTAATGCAATAAACCGCATAATAGCCCCACATTTAATTTACAATCATGTGATCCCATTATTAGGAAAGCACTCTTCTGTATTAAAATAATGTTTAACAGCAAATTAGGTTACTTTCAAGGCCAGTCTTGGACTCGTTAGTTTCTAAGAAAATCGTATGTTAAAGATAACAGTCCATAAATGTTTTCTTTATTGATAATTTACATTTAAATCTCATTAGCCTGACTTGTGTAACTTTTTTAAACCCCCCCCCCCCTTGATAACCCTCTTGAACAGTGTTTTTCAATCGATGTGTAAGGGTCTGTAAGGGGCCATTCAAAAAGGACGTCCTCAAGAGGGGGTACGTGGACAGGGGGAGGGAGGGGGTAGCCATTGTGGACGTCCACTAAAGATGCCATTTTTAATTTCTTGGATTTTATGTTTAATTAAGTTTTAAAGGTTTCTGAAAGGGGAAATGGACACCAGAAGAAATGTGTCCCCAGTCCCAAACCAACTTTAATTTTTAAAATCTAGGGAAAGTCAGCAATTATGCCTAACTTTATGTTAAATACCAATTTTATGCTGGAATTTCCCTAGAGGTCAAGGAATTTCCGTTTATCAGACAAATCTGGAAAAATGTCATGGAATTGGTAGCGAGTATAGTGCATGGAAATTTAAAAGATGGGCTTTTGTATTTTCCAAAAGAGTTTCTGGACACCCTACTTTTCAAAAAAAAAAAAAAGGACGTCTATCAGGGGAGGGGGAGAGGGGGAGT
>JAQGBW010003643.1:0-15745 GCA_034698625.1 Julus scanicus | reverse complement strand
GTCCTAGCGAAGCTAGGGCTAAATTAGGTGATAAAACAGGGTAAAGTTAGGATAATAAATAGTGAATCGCTACAGTAGGATAAAAGTTAAACACACTGTAGTTTGCAAAACTGCTTGAATTTTTTAACGATTTTTGTGTGTATACGTTTCAATTTGCAATAGATGCATATTTCACCAGTGTCTAGTATACGTTATTAAAATTTTTATAAACTTGTGACAAACTCATTGTCAACTCTTAATAAAATCTGTTCATTTTTTATGAAAGCACTCGATTGAAAATAGCGCTTTTTATTAACACGATACCTGATATGAGATGGACCATATATAGGTTTAGCTTTGGCTTATGAATTTTTAACAAAAATTCCAAAATTGGTGCAAGCTTGAACTGCGCCATATAAGGCTAATAAGGAAGCATTATATAAGATAAGATATGAAGGATTATGATCGCTTGCTTGCCTAAAACTCTTCATGTTTGTTGAAAAATTGTAGTTTGCAGTCACTTGTAAAGTTCTACGGCGTCATGCGTTAAATTAGTTTGGTTTCCATATATAATCTTAAATTAGAGAAATTATTGCTAGTGGTCGCGCAATTTTTTTACAAAAATGCCCTCAAAACTCATACTTCACATTATTGATCAAATACGTACCAAAATTTTCAAATTAACTAATTATCTAAGATGTTAAAATGAGGTCACATGAAAATTGACGCAATGTGTATAGTTTCATTTATCAAAAGTTCAAAACATTCCCAAGGAATGATTACGTTTTCCGTCGTGCAATCTTTAATTTTCAGATATTCAAGTAAATTTTTTTTAGCAACACCATAATTACCTAGTTGATAATATTCATGCCTATTCTGACATGTTTAATTTCTAGATTGCGTAAGTATGTCTTGAACATCTGGTCTAATTCACAGACTAATTATATCAACCTGGAATATATTTTGCTTTTACTTTTATCGATATATTATTGGAGTATGTTCCATACACGTTAAGGGAGAAATGTCAAGACATTTTTGCTTATTTTTTAAAAAAATTTATTTTTATTTTTTATAAAACATGCCTTTATGGCAGTGCAAGTCTCACAGAGATTATCATCAAAGCCGCCTACAAGCTTATTATCTATATTATGCATGTGGAAAATCGAGAAGGTTAACAATGTCATCAAATTACTGTTTAATCGTTCCGATGACTTCACATAAGATTGTTATGACGATTTCTGCGCAAGTGGAAAAACCTTAAAGTCGAACGATGCCATGTATTTTAATGTGCACATCATTATATTATACTGACTATATCATTTTAGTATTTGATTTTTCCGGAATTTATCATTACCTGCCCAACATCGCTTTTTAAAGTAATAGTTTTCTTGGTACTTAAAGATAAAAATTAACATGTTAACAGTATTCGGAATTGGGCAAATTGTACTCATGAGTAGGAGTACTGATTCATGTTACTCCATACTATGAGTAGAGTGCATGTAATCAGTGGTCATATGAAATGAGTACTCAGACTTGGGTAAATTGTACTGATTGGAATCGTACTTCTCAGTGAGTAGAGTACAAGCAATCGGTAATCATACATAATGAGTATGAATAGTTTTGTAATCAAACTTGGGAAAATTGTACTCATGGATATGATTTTGGTGGATTGTAAAAGTAACGTTTTGGGAACTGAATTTATTTTAGACACATGCAGTAGCTTTTATTACAAACAGAAGCAATTAAAATTAAAGACGTGACCACGTCAAAAAAATGTTAATAATTAAAAAAAAAAAGAACAGTGCAACCATTAACAATTAAAATTGGGATACATTAGCATTTAGAATGACCCTCGTGTTAAGTTACTCATTTTCGTTACTGAAATGTATTCAAAGCACTCAATTACTTGCTTAAAAGTATTTCTATTCTTACTCGATTACATTGGTACTCAATTTCAGATTACGTTAATACTGAAATGAATTTGTAATCGTCTATTGTGAGTACATTTTTTGTAGTAGTGATTGTACTCATTGATTACATTTGGTACTTCAGTTACTCCTTGTACTCGGTATTCTTTTACTCGTTACTCAAATTCATTCAATGTACTCAATTACTGCATGTTAGTGTTTGCAGTTTCTTTAAAAAAAATGATAATTAGCAAACCTTCTTTGCACCATTCTACATTCATAAAACTCGTCCAACTTCAATTTAAAAGAGAAATGTTACTTTAATCTCTCTCCTCTGCAACAATTATGTTCCTGATTTGCAATTTTTGTCCCCACTTAACGGTTCAAATAAGATGCATTTTTAAGTTTACTACTATAAATGACTTCTGTTAGTGAAGATGGTTTTATCCTTTTAATTTATTTCTGCTTTGCATGTGCATGTGTACGGTAGCTTAATTCAATGACTGCACTGCAGCATGTTTATCTAGCTCACAGAACTGTATTTATAGTCCTAATCCTGCGATAAATCATAGAAATATGCTTTGTTGTTTGCAGGATTACGTGGTCGTGGCGATGGCAACGCAGATGGCGCAGCTTCACCCTACTTGAATTTACCGTCACCCAATGTTCAAAACGAGGTAAGTATCCTATGACATAATATTGATTTCTGTCTCACCGATGCAGATTTGCAACGGAAAAAGATAAATTAGCCAACAAAAACAGTTGGATTCATGCGATTAACCAGTGCTATTTATGCAAGGGAATTTGCATTGCCCCTATGTAGACCTGTGCGAATTGTAATTAATTAGTTTGCCACCTGTTCCTGATAGCTGTATGGCTAATTAGGCATTTGAGCAATGGAGCATGTTTCATACATTTTAATACAACATGCTTACATTATGATCGAGATCGACCTGATGTAATGTAATTTAGTTTAATCGACGTTAATGTGCCATTTAATGGATACTTGCCATTTGGAAGCTTGGTTCAGAGCCATAATACACGTGATTCATGTTTTCAAACTCCTACTTATTACCATTTAGATCAGTATCCAGATCATCGTATTTTGCACAAGAAACATTTATAGACTGTAACAGCAATCCTAAAATTCTAACCTATGTGAAATTTTACTAAATTTATGAAGAAGTAAACTGTTAATTTCTTTAAAGCTAATAGATTGGTGAAACATAAGATTAAGAAAGAATGAAACATAAGATTAAGAAAGAATGAAACAGTTGAAATTCTAGAGTTCACAGTTGAATTTATATTATACAGTGCAATGCAAGAGTAGGGAGAGTGGTTAGTAATGGGACTTAGTCAATAATTTAAAATTTATTGTCTAAAAAGATTGACACATATGTGCAAGGATGGCAATTGTGTTCCTGTATTGGTTTGTGTAAAATGAGAGCCTTCTGTGAAGCACCAGAATTCAGGAATGAAAAGTGTGTTTGAACTACCAATAAGTAAATTTCTATTTCAAATATTAAATTTTTCTAAAAGCATTGTTTATAGAGGCAATGTTTTCGTATTCAATAATTTAATACCAATTAGGATGGTTATGATATTATTACACGTTTACTAGCAATAAGCCAGGTTCTTTTAATCCTATGTTGTGTTTGAGAGAAAGACTTAGTGCCAAGAGGTTTAGGACACAATATAGTGCAGGAGGAATGAGACTGTCCCAATCATCATCTGAGGAATCTATAGCAGAAATCTTCGAGAAGGATCTCGATGATATAGATCTTGATGTCATGCTGAAGCTTTCCATACCATTTCTGTGTGGAGAAAGGTAAAGTTTGAGGGAAATCTATAATTTTTGCATTGATGTTAGTTCCTTTTCACAAGTTTGTTAGTTTTCATAAAACAAAATCTTGATAAAACTTTTTTTTTTTACATTAAAAAAAGTGTGTTCTTATTATAGCAAATAAATAAAATCTTAAATTAGTGTGGTGTAATCCCTTGCATCTCCTTTTAAAAAGTATCCTAATTCTACTGTGTACAGTAGGATTGGACAACATAGAGAGGAGTTGAATTGCAAATATTTTTATTTTAGTAATAAGAACATATTTTAAACACGACACAATATTCACATTAGTATAAATAAATATATGAATAAAAATTGTTTTATGGCTTTTGAATACTCTCCCTTATGATCAAAATTTATTTAGTTATTGTGACGAAAGTCAAGTTAAAAGTGCTTTTGAAGGCAATACCACTTGAATAGGACGATACAGTTGTTATGAACAATGTCCTCACTATTTCTTGTAATCTCTTCAACGCAGTTAATGGATTAGTTCTTAAGTGTCCTTAAGGCGATTATAGCCAAACCCTTTCGAAACCTAAAGAGCTGACTTGTAAGCTTATGTTGATTTCATCTTTTTGTATAGTAACTATACATATACCAGCCATTGGAAGAAGTGAATTGATATTAGCCAGTATCCTGTTTTGTAGTGGTAACTTGGGGTAGGGAATTAACAAAAAAATATTTCATTAAATTGGATATCGGATGTTCGGAAATCTTACAATTGTAATTACGTGTAGGGAAATTTTAAAAGCAGTTCAGTTCCTTGTTTAAGGTTGTTAGCATACAGTTTTGATGCTTCCTTAATTTATTGTAATTCAATGACGTCATTTGCTAATTGAATTTCGTTCGGCAATCCTGGATGACAATATTTTGGGTGAGATTGCCATACGCAACTACATATCAAAGAGCATAGCCCATTTGTTATTAAAACTTTTTTTCTTCAAAATTTTCCATATGCGTCATTTGGAGCTGGTTTAATAATCTCATTTAATTATGAAACCTGGTAACTGGATTCATCGTGAATTACATATTAAGAACAAAGTAGAACCCGGCGTTGTTAAATCGGAGCGAATCAATAAACACCAGCTCCCAATATACTACTTGTATGATATTTCAAATTGGCAAGCACAGCTAAGAACGCTGATTAAATAAGGTTACTGAAAATTGATCTTCATTTTCGAATTCAATTTGATTTTCTGAATGTTCTGTTGAACGAATTAATCGAGCTTTTTTAAAGACGTCCAAAGCAAAAAAGTTGTGGACATAAAATACATAAAATATGCAAAGTAAAATTTTAAATGAATATAAACGAATATATTTAAGGTTGTTCATTTTGTATTGTAAAATTTATAAATTATTTTTAAATGTAAAATAAAGTTAATCGACAGTCCATTTCGTCGACATACCATTACAAGCGTTTTGCAGAGTCGGTTAGTTTAGACTAGATTCGATAAATAATTATAGATAATTTTATAGATTATAATTATAATAAATTATAACAAAGTGGACCAAAAGCCATGTGGATGCTGTCGACATATATAGAGGATTTCATAGATTATAGGGGACTAAGGGAGATTGAGAAGGAATGGGATATTTTTCACCTTTTATTTTTTAAAAGCACTCACAAATCATAAAACCATACCCACAAATTTACTTTATACTTTTGAGAATATTGTGCACAGTGTTAAGAGTATTTTCTTATTACTAAAATATAAATACATAGGAGATGTAAAAGGGATAGAAGGGATTACATCACACTAATTTAATATTTTATTTATTTACAATGATAGGAACACACTTTATCAAAAAAAAAACTTTTTGTCAGGATTTTTATAATAAAACTAGCAAAGTTGTGAAAATGGACTAACATCCACGCAATATGTGTAGATTTCCGTCAATCTTGACCTTTCTCTACACAGAAATGTTGTGGAAAACTCCAACATGATATCAGTTCATTCAACATCAACTTCATTATCTAAAAAACTCTTCTATGTACTCCTCAAATGATGACTGGGACAGTCCCCTTCCTCCTACAATGTTGTCTCAAATATTTGAAGTAAAATCGTACTTTTTGGTAGTGAAATCACACTTTTCCTTCCTTCATTCTTGTGCTTCAACAGAAGGCTACCATTTTACATAAATCAGTGCAGAAACACGAGTAACCAATCTTTTTACACATTAAAGCTTTAAATTATTGACAATGTCCCATTCCTACCCTTTCCCCCCTTCCTAATATTAAAAACAAAATTGTATTCGTTTTTGCCCCAATTTATTCCACTATAGCAACAAGACTTCATTTTTTCCCCAAAATTTGATGAAAAAGATTAAGGAAAGCGTGTCTTTATAGATACAATTTATCCTAAGTGTGGACTTCGTTTATACATGCAATAACAGCAGGTGATAAACATGGTGGGTACATTTCTACTTTCCGGTTCAATTTCGTGTAAGGTAAACAGGTAAGAACACATGTCCAGCCTGTGACTTATTTCTGGTTGCACAGTCATTTCCGATCAAGGACCAACTAGTTTTAAACTAAATAATTGATACAGTGGAGGTGATATGCAGATATCAACTCGTTCATGAGAAACGAATTAGGAATGCAACAGGCTCGTCAGGAATTTCGATGTTCCGTCTTTATTTTTGCAGCTATTTCCGTCGCATTTTCACGAAAGTATTCCCATTAGGTGCCTGTTAGTGGCAACTTTTGCGCTAAGTGCAACTGTAGTGCAGTGATTGATGCTGATAAGGAAACGTGGGCTTCGAGGCATACGTAGAGAGAAAGTGGGTTTCAATCTTTCTGTCAGCTGGTTTTGCCCCATGACGGTGAGCAAACACTGATAACAGCTTTGGATAAATACAACATGCTCGACCATTGTCAATTCCCATCCCACCTTGATAATGGTTGTCCCTTGGTTAACAACAAAAAAAATGTTTGATTATGTTTGGATACCTGAAGTTTTATTTTCGCCAAAACGGTGTCTTCTGGTTTTTTTCCTCTTTAAATTAAAGTTGACAGATCAATGGCAATTGTTTGTGTCAATGAAGATTATCTGTTATTATGTATAAATCTATCGTATCTAAACGTATACAATGACATTCAAATAAAGCTGAGAAAAGTTGTATCTTGGCCAACTTTGAAATTCTTTTATAGAGATGGCAACGGATCAGAAATCAAAAGTCGTAAATCATCGCAGTATGATTTATTTCCAGGCTTTTTTAAATTTTATGTTCCTCCAAGACCAAGCTATGGTTTATGAACACTGTTAGATTGGGTATAAAAAGAAAAATCTCTCCCACGTCTTAAAGCCTTTTCGGTGTACTTGTGAGGTTTAATAACCCCAATTTAAACATGTAAACACATTGTGGAGAAATGCACTTATTCAGTTAAAATCAGGGTTACTCAAAACGAACTTTTCACTTAGGCAGTTGGGCCATCTGCATTTGGCCCACGAATGCACATTAGATTCAAGTAAGTCTGCCAAGGTCCACAAGTTGTCTTTTGTGACATATGCATAAATGCTGCTTGCGCAGTTGTACTTGCTGTTCAACTTGCAGTTGAAGTTGCTGCTGTGAAAGTGTATTATGGCCCCAATTAACTGATATGAACTGCAGGCATGTGTGAAATTTTTGGGGTCTGTTTAAGTACCCCTTATGTGTTTTAGCTTAAAGGATTGTCCCTATAGTCAAAAGATAATTTTCGCCATTTTAAGTATTAAAAATGGCGAGAATTATCTTCAGATTAACTTAGATTCAAGTGCATTTAATAATGTATGCTGTGTGTATACTGTATGTAGCCTTACTAAAAGTTGAGGTTTTATTTTGGCATATACCTGGTATTTTTCAGGTATCAAGTTATCTTCTTGATATTTTGTAGCTGTTTGCTTTTTGCTTGTTTAAGAAATATTTTCACGTGCATATGCTGTAATATGCAAAATTTTGTTCATTGCAGTGCATTATGCAAACCAATATTGTGGCAAATTCAATACAATTTCAAAAATGCATGCTCCAAATATATAGCAAATTGTGTTTTTGTATGTTAAAATAAAAGTCACTTCGTGTAGTGTTCTAATTGCACGGTAAACCAGGATGTCGATATATTTTATGATGGCATATTCTGAGAGATACAGGGATGTCAAATTTGCTGAAATTGCCTATAGTCATTTATGGCTACATATTTTTCTTCAGAAGGTTTTCTCGGTAAATTCCTCCCTACATCTACTTAACCGGTTGTATGTTGTCTTGGCTTCCCGCAAATAAATGATCCCAATCAAATGTGATCAGCGGCGCCATCCACTAATTGGCTTTCAGAAATAGCCCTCATCAGTGTACCAGTAATGGTTGCTAATGTTGACCACATTTTCGGGAACTAGACGCCAGCGATCATGATTCCCAATGCCATTTATTAGAACAATTGGTGTATTTTTTTTGTAGCCCCATGCCATATTTCATGAAATAGACCAATAGACCTACAAATTATGAACCAAGTGCATCCCATTTGTTGCAGTATGCAGTGTGCATGTGTATGTTGTGGCCAAAATGTTTGTAACCATGGATGCAATCCTTTAATGCTCCTTCAGGGTTGAGGCATTTTTTGCAACAAAAAAAAAGAAATATGGGATTTAAGCAGATCTTCAGAAATGTTTTTCGCCACGTGGGCGCTTTTATGCTTTGATAGCGTAAAGTTACTTAGAAGAGTTTTCTTTGCTTTTGTGTTTCTGAGGTTGCAACTGCTGAATTAGTGCATTTGCTTTAGACAGTTAAGCCTAGTGGCGTTTATAAGATGGAGTGATCCAAGGAGAAAAGCCAACCTCAATGCTTATCTTTTATACTCTGGCATTTGTACACACCCGGCCGCTACCACTTTAGAAGGAGAAAAAAAATATTGCAGCCTTTCAAGTTGATGACTTTGTGTATTGAAACACTTGTTTCTGCAAACATGGAAAATCTCGTTTCGCGATGCTATTCTTGTTCCATCTATGGCTCTTCCGCTTGTGGATTGCTTTTGACTGTTTATACTGCAGATAACATTCTTTCATCACTTGCAATTTAGTTGTTTGGAACTGGCAATAATAAGCGTTTTCCTATTATAATAGGATGTGTTGAAAACATATTGATCAAATTGCATAGTTTTACAAGTTTCGAAAATGCTTTATTATGCACCCATAAGAATCTTAAGCTGTACATTTGCTAACAGTTTTAGAGATAAGTAACATAAACAACAGACTGTGAGCAGTTTAAATTGTACAATGTGATTCCCTTATCACGTGGTTTCTGATTAGCTTAACTTTGTTGTACTGTCTTCATGTTTAACCTGATTAGCAAAATACAGTGGAACCTCTGTTTATGAACGTCTCTGTTAACGAACAAATCGGTTTACGAACGATACTTCAGTTCACGAACACATTTATCTGGACCACCAATTAAAGGTCCGAGTTTCTACAATTGTTTTACTAGTTCCAGCAGAACATCTTTGTTACGGATAAGTTTTACTAGATACAAGAAACATAAAAAATGTAATAATTTTCTAAGATTTAAATTAAAATTTATATTAGGATCAAGGATATAGCCTACATTGCAAATATATCAAAAGTTCGTCTCTTAAAACAATTGTTTTATCCACGCCAATTGCAGATGCAAGATGCAATCCATTGATGACGTCAATTTGAGACTTAAATCATATCATTAACTACAGAATATAGAGTATAATAATATAATTTTTCCTAATAAAAACAATGTTTATGAAAGTAAATTTCTTAAACAGAATCTGCAAATGAACTTGGTTCACAGCAACGTCACCATGACGACACCACGTGGTTGCCTTTATTTACTATAATGTTGGAAATCATGGACGTATATGCAAGTATTAAGGTGTATTAAAGTGCTTTCTTATAATATTACTGATATATTTATTTCATTTTTGTATTATTTCTACACATAAAGCCATAACATGTTAAAAAAAATTCTAGGATAAAGAAGTATGTAGATTTATATTAATTGCAATGGGAAAAAATTATTCGGATCATGAACAGGGTCAAGGAACGGATTATGTTCATAAACCGAGGTTCCACTGTACTAGTTTGACTTAAATATTACAAGGACAATCAGTTTTTGTTATCATATACTAGTATGTAACCGCAATATAACTCCAAATCCACGATAATCTAAACTGATAAAGACCATAAACAAGGCCGTACTATTTCAGCTGCATCGTATATTTTGTAATAAACATTATAGCTTTTTTTGTGTTAAAATTCATAAATTCTTATTTCGATGTGAGATATCTTCCAGGTGGCAGTACCATGGGCGTATTCTAAAGGAGTATAAACAACATATAACATGTCTATATGTCTAGATTTGCTTTATAAGCCGAGTGAATTTCAAAAGCGTATTATACTGCTTATGACGCTTAATAATACTAAGTGTTAAGCTGCCGAACGGACCAACAGGATATGCATGTAAACCACCCATAGATAGCTATTTTTCTAAGGTGCAACTTTGGAAGAAAACTTTTGTACAACCATGTCTCCAGTATTTTATAAAAAATAATGATAAAAACAAATATTGTGCGAATAACGTTTTCGCTTTTACAATTTGTTTACTTTCCTTGGTGAAATACAACTGTCGCCATTAATTTCATGCATGCATAAAAGTAAATAATCACCAAAGAAGCTAATGGTTATGGAGTCTTAAATAGTTTAGCAATATATATTTACTTTATTTTTCATGTACCACATGGCGAGATGGTCAGTGGTCACAATGCTCGTATTAGACTCATATCAGGTATGGGTTGGCTTGAAGGTTCTTGGATCACAAACTTGTTTTTTTCAATGGGTCGGACTTGCAAAGATACTCATAGTTGAATAAGGGAGGTTTGGGTGGGGGTGAGAATTGTTTGGGGTGCCTTGATGGATCAGAAAGTGCCTCATATTGTTGTTTTTCACTTTGAAATGGTAGGTTTTTTTTAAATTAATATACACGTTTGAAAAATGTCCGTTATTTTGCAAACGCTGCCAGCAGGTGGCAGCATGAGATAGGCAAGTTGTGAGTGCAAAAATTAAAATAATTTAATTAAAAAAATCTACTATTTTAACGTGAAAAATGACACGAACATGACTTTGCTGATTTATAAAGCTATTTTAAACAATTTTTATTTTTATTTAATCTTTTTTTGTTTGACTGTGAGTGTGGTTGCAAATTTTCCCATTGAAAGGGATAGGGTTGTAATCCCCCTTAAAGGAAGGTCCAGACTACACTCTAAAACTGCAAATTTGTAAGCAAACTTTTTCGGATACGTGTTTTGAAAACTCTGCTTTTGCTCTTTGTTTTTGATAATCTGAATTGGGCTTAGGGTTTGCTCGAGGGATAACTATTTGGGATATGTTTTAATGTCACAATTATGTAGAACGTTTTGAGACAGGCCAGTTTCAAGAAAATCAACCATCATGCATGAAATATTTTGATTTTCTAAAAGTTTATATATAAAATAACTTTATTCTAATTGTTAAAACTATTCCACAATAATATGTGATGTTAAATTTAAATCAAATTACTTAAAGCACACGTACACGGATAAAGAAGTTATATAATAAAGTTCTCAATTAATTGACTTAAAGGACATTTATTGCCACTTAGCCTGATACACAAGACAACTACGAAATAGAAAACTCGTATAGGCTTGTCCATTAATAACTTCGTTCGCCAAGTTCAGTAAAGGTCCATTCTAACGATTCATTTGCAGAATCTCGTAATGGAAGATGACACCTTCAATTAGGTTATCACTGCGTCCATCGATGGTTGTTCGTCTTTATAACTCCTGTTTCAGATGGGGCAGATAATTGCATCATACACTTCATAATCTTTTTTTTTTCTGGCAGAAAACCTCAAAAGTTTCAGCAGAAATTTGTTATAAAATCGTATAATGTAAGATGTAAATCGGTTTTGGGGTTTAATTTACAGCATATTTCATAAATATTATTACAAGTTACCAAATCTCAATCATCTTAGCTGTCTATCCCATTTATCTTTCTAAAATTAATTTGGCAGATTTATGTGAATCCATACGCCCTAAGGCACATCAGTACGAATACTTTTTTTTATAGAATATTATCTTTTTTTAACATTTTTGTGTAATTGCTTAATCGTGATAGTTGAGTATTATAGCTATTTTAAGCCTACTGCGCTTTTATGAAAATAAGGCAATTTATTAGTCATTCTTTCTTCATATTTTTTTTTGATGGAATTGAGGGCATATCCTGTAATTACAATCAAACGTTGGCTTGTCATTATTCGTAATTGTGCGTTTAACGAATTTTTCATTCGCGGAAGCTCGATCAAAGAGGGAAGTATGGCCTCGTGTAATATTATAGTATGCCTAGAATACATACTATACAAGCACAATGTACAACGTGAGTGATTTACTTAAAATTTCTCCAATAAGATTGGCAATTCCAATGCTAATTAGCGCCAACCATTAGCTAAACTGAAATTCCAGGCTTTGTTCCTCATTTCGTAAATTACTGCAGCAGCCATCTGCATTAATGTAATTGTAGTATTGTAATTCATTCATATATAATACCAAATGACTAAATTTAGCATTTCAGTCTTATAAATTTTCTCATTAACATTTCCACTCTGTAGTTTTGCAGCTTATGTGACCAATCATCTAACATGGAAAGTCATCTGACATTGGCACACAAAAAATGCAACTGAAACAAACATCTGCTATCATGAATTTGGTATAAAATCCGATCAGTACTTGCAATCAAGTATTTCCTTGCCCTATATGTATTCTCACTGTTGAATTTCACACAAGAAACATTAAAGATATCAGTAGGTTTCCATTTTTTCAAGATATTTCCGAAAAGACTATAGCGTAAATTCCATCTGAAATTGGTTTAGTTTTAATCCAATTTTCACGTATATTTGATTATCCCTGAGCTGGTGAACTGAAAATTACTTTGAAAAAAGTTTCATTTCGACTGTATACTTATATTATATTTTTTTTTTCATTGTAAAAGTCTCTTATATATATACATTATCGATTTTTGTTTTTAAAAAATCCAAGAACATGGAGTTTCTCTTTAATGCTAAATTCATTCGAAAATCTCTACACCCCATGTTTAAAATTACCAAGTTGTGGAGATTTTCTGTTTCAATCTCGATTGCATGTCACTAGATGGCACTTTAAAAATGCAATTTACAACTTCGACCGAGACATTGACGTCATTTAAGATAGGTCCCTCGTGTTTTCATTTCAGAAACTAGGAAATCCATAATGACTTGTCTTTTAACTGGAATTCTTGTGATTCGGTTTCCCAATTTCTTCCTATTACTCCGTTCCCACCACTACCGATGACGTACGTCGGGTTGCTATGGCTTCTTTCTGCAGCCAGCTTTATGGATATCTGACAAATATAATTTGAGTGCATGCAAGGGGAAGAATGGGAAAGGGCGGCCTCCCGAAAACCTACTTAGCACAGGGTGAAAGACTGTGTAAAGATTTATTAAACGAAAACTTTTAATTGCGCTTTTCCAATTAACCAGCAACTCATTATAGGCACGCTCGCTGATCAACTCATGTTGAGAGCAACTAGTCGGTATTAAGCTCTGCGTCAAGGAGGACCGTTAATTGATTTCCACTTGTTGGAAATTAAAGCTTTTTATAATTGCTATAGTAGACGAAGGCACGAAGCGTAGGGGATAGATTTTCCTCTATCAAATCTAGTTTTAATTCTTTGCACAAAAAACGACGTTTTTTTTTTTTTTTTTTTTTTTTTTTTTTTAAATTCTGCAAAAAGTGTAGAGGGATGCAAGCAGTTGTACATTGTAATTACCTTCAAATTCTTGATTAGGCATCCGCTAACATTCCCACTCTCAAATCCCATTCTTTGATTAAAGATTAATTTCTGTTGATCAAAAATAACGTCATACATGGTGTAACGTAGTTGCAAGATTGCCTTGTAGTTTTAGCGCTTACAATTGCTACAGAGTTAGGCGGGCTGACCCATCCCTGGTGAAAAAATAACAATAGCAATTTCTATTGACTTTATTGTTATTTGGACAAAACGAATACAATTTGTTGGTTTTAACTGTTTTCTATGGTTCCTGTATTGACTTCTATTGGCCTATGGTTTAGCTGTATTGACAGAACCATAGGATCAATTGACAGAACAATACAGGAACCATAGAAAACCAATAAAACCAATAGAAATTTTCTGTTGATACCAATAGAAAACAACGTTCCAAATAACAATAGAAATCTCTATTGTTTTTTTCACTAGCTAGGGATGGGTTCCATTTCCGGGTCGCCTACCTTGACTGCCAACGCCGGCAGTCGAGTGCTTGCCTCCCGATCATAATATGCATAGTTCGCTCCCTGGTCGAGGTCGGGAAGCGAATATCTATTACAAATTACCAAACAATCCAAAAATACTAATACGAATTTCCAGGCAGACTGAGTCCCAGTGTGCATGTGCACTTATTAATCTGCTATGTGGGCACTCAGGGAGCAGCAGGTGCAGGTCTGGCGTTAGCAAGGTTGTCAATACATGTCCATATTGTGCTCACTAGAGTTAGTCATGCAAAAAGCTTTTATTTAAACTTTTGGGATATTTATCTTCATGAAACGTGACACTGGAATCACAGTTGCACTAAGTAACACTAAACGGTAAACATCTATTTATAGCTATATTTCTCAAAGTTTGTGTGTCCGTCTATGTACAGCCTCAATTTACATCCAAATTTGGCGGGGATATTTCTAATGCAAATTCCAGATCAACTGAAAAAAAATGTCGAAAGTGGATCAATATTCGTTAAAAAACCAATTTGGGATAAACCAAGTGGAAACTACCAAATTCTGCTGCTATTCATAAATTTGTCCATTCGAAGTTATCTTTAAAAATTAGGCTATTCTACATATATCTATTAAAAACTAAAAGATTCTATGTCTATAAACAAACTTGAGAAAATTTTAAGATCGAACTGCTTTAGCCATTGAAAAAAATTATAAAAAATATAAATTTCTTGCTGATTAAATATTTGGTTATGGGATTGGAGGCTGGTTGGATAAGGAAGATAACCGGCTAATCTTGAGTTTATAAAAATAGTAATATTAATAAAATACAAATAGTAAAATATTTACATTGGTATTTATAACCTTATCAGTATTAACATATTTACAAAAGTAAGAATTATTTTTTTTTGAATAATTTCTGAAGATTGTGTTCAATTTCGTTGTTCAATGTACTGCAGAGGTGCATCTAATGTATGCAAATCCTGTTGTAATGTACAGTATGTACTTACATGAATATTAACATGAAGTACTGTAAGTCCCCACAAAACCAAGGTAGTGGCTTAATAATCTTGATGAAAACTTTATTCATGATGTTCGGTGTTAACCAGCATAGTATAAGTTATAATCACATCGGAATGTGTATTAAAGGGAGATTGCTTTTGCGTGGAAGCAACCGCTGAAATCTCAGCATGAAACAAATATTCCCGGATAATACTGCATTGTGCCATCTCATTTTTGACCTTTTAGTTGTTTGGATGTCTACTTTCTCCACAATATGACATGCAATACTGGAAAGATGTTGTGCACACCAAGTTGTGCGTCATGCTTTTTGACATATGAACGCCAATGTGTTTAGACACTTGGAGCTTGAAAGTTCCTTCTCATTAATTTAATGCATTCGCGCTCCATAGTGCGCTGCACTAAGTTATTGTTGCACAAATAATCTTCCTGCTATTAATGGTTACATTAACGTTTAACAGACTACCTTTAAAGAGCTGCGTTCTTCTAAACTTTGTAATTTGCTTCCTGTATTTTTTTTTAGTATATCCGAAACTCAGTTAACTAGCTGTTTATAGATTTGTTTGCATTTCATTGTGTTTCAGTGTCAATTTTTGTATTGCACGCTTTACACAATCTTCAAACAATCGTACAGTGGTACCTCCCTTACCGGACACTCCCGAATAACGGAAACCTCTAAATAATGGACATTTTTACCAGTCCCAG
>JAQGBW010003642.1:0-15745 GCA_034698625.1 Julus scanicus | reverse complement strand
GTAAGCAAACATTTCGACCAATTTGTTTCAACAAACCGTGAGGATCCGCAATGATACTCTAGGTGGAGACCCGGCTTAAGCCACATCAACACTAAAACGACCTCCTGTAAATTTACTAAAACAAAATAAAACAAACGAAAAATTTCGCTTTCAGGTGTTTATTAAACCGTCAAAAGCACATCCGGATCAAACCAAGTTTAACGGTAAGATTTCTGGTATCTGGCACGAGCACCTGGACCACCAAATTTCTTGGCCTCGCATCGTCGAGGATCGGCTACCAAAAGGGCCCGATCGTATTGGATCAGAATATCCTTAATCTCCTTTTTGCTGGCCTCATCAACATCTGTAAAAGTAAAATAATAAAAAAATTAGACACCCGACAGGACTGTTACTTAAGTTAGTTTTAATTAATCTCTCAATATACTTACACTTTTGGTAGTATGCCACAAGTGCTTTTGATATAGCCTGCCTAATAGCTATATGGATGAAAAAGCATTGTATTAAACATAAGTTTGGCATAAAAAAGGCTTTGGTTACAAAAATCACTAACTAATTTTTAAAAATATCCTTACCATAAATTTGGGCAACATGACCCCCTCCCTTAACTCGGACTCGAATGTCTACAGAGGAAAACCTTTCCTTTGTGAGCAGCAGGATTGGCTCAAGCAACTAAAAACGAATAATACATAAAATTAGTTATAAAACATGGAGTAGCAATCAAATGATTTTATGTTTACAGACATATATTTGCTATTAAAACTGTATAATTTAGGCTTTAGAAAGTCCTTATAGACATGTACCTTATACTTGAGGATTTGCGGTTCCAAAAGCTCCAAAGGCCGCCCGTTAACCTTCATCAGACCATTACCTCTTTTGCAATAAGCAACAGCAGTAGCAGTTTTCTAGAAATAATACAAATAATTATTTAAAAAACTATTTTAAATAACATTCCTCAGTTTATTGAACAATGCACATGTGCCACATGGTGACGATAAGCCTACAACACAATCGACGGGTTGTGATATTATGGATTGGAAGTAGTGAAATTTGCAACAAAGGGTGTTTAAAAAGAGGCAAAAAAGTGTGACATAATTTATAAACATGTTATTATTTGATAAATAACTTTAAAAATATCATAAATAATAAAAGAACGATTTTTTACCTTTCGTCCGAAGACTTGTACGGACTGTATGGGCTCTTTGCCCGCCCTAGAAATGAAAATAATAAATTTTAATCACTCGTGTAAGAAACAAATATACTTGTAGGATATTCCTAGGATATTCACACATTAAAATAATTTAAAATCAAAACCTTACCGGTTTTCAATCCCGCTATCTGCCATGATCGATCGAAGAAGAACCAAAAAGAAGGCTAGAACGTGCCGAATGTTCTGCGGGGTTCACTGAAGTGATGGAAGGGGGCAGATGCCGGAACTCAAGAAGACAGTTGCGGCGCTTCAGCTATGTTCTTCCAAATACACTCGAGCCCAAAAGTATTTGAATACAATTTTTGTCTTGGCATACTCAGCCTTGATGGGGCAATGTTTGGATAAAATTGTATAATTTCAATAAAAGTAGTTGTTAATTTTAATAAATATTTCATATAATTCATCAAGCATTCATAAACGGTATACAGGAGTCGTTCATAAATTCTGTCTAGGAAACGCCCAAAAATAACCTCCAGGGGGAGTTCATAAAATAAGTTCTGGTGTTTTGTACACACTACATGTTTCATGAAACTGAAAACTAATTTTTCGGAAACTATTTCGGAAAACTAATTTTTTGAAACTTTGTTTCATTAACATATTTATTTATGTTTGTCCAAGTGTATCTGTCCACATCAATAAAAATTAAGCAATCGCGCAAGATTTGAATTTTGCACCATTTAAAGTGCAGAAAGTCGGACCGTTGATCGGTGGTCCAGAAGAATGTGTTCGTAAACTGAAACATCGTTCGTAAAGCAAAACAACATGTGGTGTTCGTAAACCGATTTGTTCGTAAACAGAAACGTTCGCTCATCGAAGGACCTCATCGATCACTTCCACTTGTGTTTAAGTGGTGCCAATTTATTTTTGCTCGCTGAATTTTGGGTGCTTCTCCTAAAAGCACTGCTTGGTCCACCCTCGACACTATTCTTCTCCAATCCTGCTTGTTCCTCGTCGTACCTAAGTTAAATTTGGCAATAAGTTATATGGAATAACATGTTTATAACATGAAATAGTACTTATTAAAAATTAATCAAACTCACAGGAGATCGAAATTCCCCAACTTTTGTAAATCAATCGGTTTTGGCTGCCTTACACTTAAAGTAAAAAACTTGTATTATTAAATCAAATTATAATTCAAAGGCACACTAAACTATGTTTAAATTGTCGCGGCACACATGTTAAAAAACTAATTAATACTTGTTTACTCACTCAGGAACTGTGTCAGGTGGACACACAATATTAATGATATCCAAAATCAGGTTATATTTTAAAATCCGGTCACTCGATGTTGTTGATGTCAGGGATGGTGAAGCGTTTACCTGAAATGTTGAGTTTATGAACATCAAAAAAGTTTACAGATTTTTGGGATTTATAAGTGGTTTGCACAAAACTTTTTAGTGGAGTAATACATAATTTATCTTACTTCGATGAGCCAAGGTTTCAAATTATTATCGATGATGATATCGTAACTGTAATAATTAAGAAAAACTGAAAATTAATTTTTAATCAAACATAACTTTAAAAAAATATTCAAAATGAAATCATTATTACCCGTAGCATTCAAAACAATGCCTGTCGTTAACAATGGCTGCCTGTAATTACATAAAATCACTTTATTTAAAAAAATTGTAATTTGTTACACTTTTTAATCAAACAATTCATTAAATAATGAAATATTATTATTTTAGTCAGGCTACAGAGTTTAATGTCAATTTATAATTAAATATTTTAATGTAATGGCATTCAAATTTTATACAACAATTAAAATTAACTTACTGCAACTGCTTTTAAAGAATGAACAATTAACCAGTGAATATCATCGAAAAGTTTATCAGTTATCTAAAAATGCAAACAACATTTAATCAAGATTTAATTAAATCTAAAAAATCATTACAATAGTTTTGAAGTTTTCAATAAGTTACCTTTTTCCCCCTTGTGCCTTCTAAATACAATTTTAAATTTTGGGTCGTCCATTTCCCTCCATGAAGACTGTTATATTCATCCTAACAGTGTGCAAAATAATTTATTAATTATAATAATAATAATAATAACATTTTGTTATGGGCATGATTTATGGACAACCCCAAGACATTCGTTTTCAAAATCTCTGGTTATTAATTCAAAAGTTAGCTGGTATTTAATTAATACTGTATTTCGCATCATTTTAAAACAATAGCCATTTCAATGAAAACTTAACAGCTGATTAAGTAATTGATCGTGGTAAAACCTACCAAAAATGGTGCTTTCTAAACAATGGCAAGGGCTTAAAACAGAGGGTTAAATGTCACCCCTCGTGAGAGGGATTTTCAAGAAATTTGTGTTCATTTTTTAAAATGTGATTATATCCTTAGAATCGAATGAAAATTTAACAGTCGATTAAGTAATTGACCATGGTAAAACCCACCAAAAATGGTGTTTTATAAACAATGACAAAGGCTTAAAACAGAAGGTCAAATGTCACCCCTCGTGAGTGTGAATTTCATGAACTTTTCTTTCAATTTTCGTTCAATTTTTTAAAGGTGATCATAGCCTTAGAATCTAATGAAAATTGAACAATTGATTAAGTAATTGACGATGGTAAAACTGACCCCGTGCCTCTGAATTGACACATTGGTCAAGTGTACGAACATGTTGTCTAATTCGTTGACATTGTTCACGTAGTGGACAGTACAAAAGCGACAGAATCCTAACCGATATCTGAAATTTATTTTTAATATTAAATTTAATCAGAATTTTTGTTAAATTAAATCATCATTAATGATCATTAAGCAAGTACTATTTATACTTACACAAAACATTTGAGTGGACGAAAAGAAGTAACCAATACATAAATCCTTAAATCAAATTTTTTACCCCCAATAAGCAGAGGATTTTCCAAATATCTGGAAATGACATAGGTGTCCTTAACTCCCAATGGAGTGGTCCTGAAAAAATTCGATATTTTATATTTAATGGACCGTTAAACTGGGACCAAAATTCAAAATAACAAACTGTGGACATACGTGGGTGATTTATTTTCTCTTGACCAACGTTTCAATTGGCAAAGTTTGTTGACCAAAAATATCCCAGCACCCTGAGCTGCCATTTTGAAATTAATTGAAAATTTAATATCATTATAATTATAAAGGCCCATTTAGAGCCATATATGAGCCATTTAGCCATTTAAGGGCCACTTAGAGACATATATGGACCACTTGTAACCATATATGGACCATTTATAGCCATGTTTTACCAGAAATATTAAGAAAAACTAGTCACATGATGGATTTCAAGTTTTTAACTAGGTTAAAATCCATTTAGATTAATTTCGTGACAACATCTAGCAATTTTAAGTAATTAAAACCTACATTTTCCACTGGGTTTAATAATCCAAGTGCTGGTTGGATTTTTTCTAAATTCCTCAACGAATAAATTATATTCAGCAGGAAGCAGAAATGTGACAGGTATGAAATCTGTTTGGAAAAGAAGCAGTAATCAAATGAAATAAATGTGCAAATATTTGAATAAAAATAAGTTAATAATTCAAAATATGACCTAAATGCAAATATTTTCCTGAATCATCTCTTTCTCCCAATGGATTATTATCTCTTTCCAAATCTTTTCTGTACCTTTTGATGTTTTTCACCATCAAATCTTTTCGAGTTAATTCGTAGTGATTTGGGAAATGATTAATTAATCTGAAACAAACGTTTAATCAAGAACTCTGATAAAACAAATACAGTTGTTTGTATATTGGCAAATTTAGAGATATAACTTACTGATTATCCCCAAGACGATATCCATTTTCTAGACTGAATATGCTTCTTGTACTTTGTACTGAAGACCTGTATAATGTGGACAGTTTAGAATACGAGCAATTGTATTGTGGACATTTTAAAGCATTTATGATCAATTAGGAGCTTGTAACAACTTGAAAATAATTAAAAATTAAGTTTTTTTTTAATAAAAAAACGAATTAATGTGCATTGCAGTGAAGCTAATGTGTATTGCAGTGAAGTTAATATGTACTGCAGTTAAGCTAATGTGTATTGCAGTGAAGTTATGAGCCATGCAGTGAAGCTAAGGTGTTTTGCAGTCAAGCAAATATGTACTGCAGTGAAGTTAATATGTACTGCTGTGAAGCTAATGTGTATTGCAGTGAAGTTAATATGTACTGCAGTGAAGCTAATGTGTATTGCAGTGAAGTTAATATGTACTGCCGTGAAGCTAATGTGTATTGCAGTGAAGTTAATATTTACTGCAGTGAAGCTAATGTGTATTGCAGTGAAGTTAATATGTACTGCAGTGAAGCTAATGTGTTTTGCAGTGAAGTTAATATGTACTGCAGTGAAGCTAATGTGTATTGCAGTGAAGCTAAGGTGTATTGCAGTCATGCAAATGTGTATTGCAGTGAAGCTAATGTGCATTGCAGTGAAGTTAAATTTCGTAGCATTTAAACTATATTTCTTAGTTCTTAAACTAATATAACATTTATTTAATATCTATTATTGCTATATTTGAAAAATCATAAGTATTGTTTTATTACATTTTACAAAATATTTATCAAGTTATCTAAAAAGACACGTTTACAGAAAATATGAAAATTTTCATAAAAATCAAAAAAAAAATCAGAAAATACTTATTCTGCAAAAGTGAAATAGACAAAGTACTAAAATAAGTAAAATATATAATACACTTACCAGTAAAAATTCCAAGTTTCATCCGAATTCACAGGAATCCATCCAAGTTTTTCAAAATTGTCTAATAAAACTGATTTATCGAAATCACAGCAGTAAGTCAGAAGTCCAGACATTTCAGAAATTCAATCTCTGATTAAATGAAAATGGATTTAGGAAATGTGGTCGATGTTCACTCACCAATGACTGTGCAACCAATCGAAACAGGTGTCACCATGGCAACGGCTCACAACAATCCATAAGAAACCCTTTTCAATTGGATTCAACCAAAAAAAAACTGTTCAACAGCTTTTATTTATTTTAAAGATTTTACATAATAATTTGCCAAATATTTGGGATGAAAATAAGAGCTATTATACTGTAAGTACAGTCACTGGCAAGACCTTAAAACATGGACGGAAATTAAGTCTCACTTAACAGTCATTTGTTTTTGGGCAAGGGGATTTAATCGAGACTTAAGGGCGGTTGCACCAATCTAAGTTAAAATTAATGGTTGATTAACACAATTTGTTTAATTGATTTTTAGTTTTTTAATAAAATTAAAAGTGTGAAATTGCATGTGCCAAATATAAACAAAACTTAATTTTGAATGTATGGACCATTAATCTTCCGTTAAAGTTAACCAAGTTCTGTGCAACAGCCAGTCAATATCTAAACATATCTACAGACTGATTTCCGCCAATCAGAAAGCGACACTACGGCCACCAGGTGGAGACACCTTCTACGTGAAATAATGCAGTTTTGATTTGACAAACTTCTGAAACATTTAAAAACTGAACGAAAAATACAGGAACCAATTTCACGGACATTATCAGAACCGGAAACAGGAAGTGAACCATTCGGACGGTACTAATCAAATTCTAAGGAATTCGAACATGATTATTTTATCCTCCACATTTTTTTGAAATTCGAAAATTTCCAGGGAAGCCCTCGAGGAAGAATTTCTATTCAAAATTTTGTATTTTGTACAAAATCGGTTATAACGAATTTAGCTTATTTAGCTAAGATATAAATGTAGCCAAAATCGGTTATAGAGAAATTTTGAGGAATGGCATATTTGTTTTTATAACGAAATTGCCTCAAAAATCGGATATAACGAATTTTACTCTTAAAATCATCTATATCAAATTTCTTAACCGGTTATAACGAATTTAGTTATAATGAAGTTTTGAGGTATGGCATGCATGTTTATTAATATCATATATAACGAATTTAACTCTGAAATCGGATATAACGAAGTTATACTTGTACAACGGGGCACAGCGGAACACGAGTCACCTACCATCGGTGGTACTCATGAGTTCCGCATTTATTCTTACGTACACCAAACCACATGCCACATTTGCTACAACTTGAGTCTTGTGCCCTACTTGACTCCACTCCACAACACTCCACACCACACCACAACAAGGTTCCACCCGATGAACACCGTTCCGGATCATACTAACCGCTAGTCTCTACGTGCCAGGGTTTATGAACGGTGATGTACGAGGTGTGAAAATTAAGTAATGAGACTGGTAGCATAGCGATCGAAGAGTTTTTGGCCAGAAAAAAAACATTCCTGTGGCTTCTCAGCCTCCTTATTCGCCAGACTCTAGTCCTTGTGACTACTTCCTCTTCCCGAGATTGAAAAATCGCCTCCAGTGACGTCATTTATGGATTTCTGAAACATTCAAACGACTGTAACCAACCATCTGAAGACTATTCCAGTATCTGAGTTCCAGTACTGCTATGAGGATTTGAAGAACCGTTTCCAGCGCTGTGTGGCTTTCCCAAGAAAGTTATATTCTATTCGAATAAAACAATTTGAAAACATCATTCTCATTACTTAATTTACACAGCTTGTATGATGTTAGGGCAGCTAAGACACTCCACACCTTAGTTGAAAGATGTTAACTTTAAATGCATCATAGATTTAATGAATTGCAAAAAAATCTGTGTCCCAAAACCTCGCGATGTTAAAGCAGATGAAAATTCGCTTCGTTATATCCGATTTTTCCGACATTTCCAACGAGGGCAATTTCTTTTTAAGCAGGATTGCATTTATAACAATGCAGAAGGAAGATACTTTTTTTTGATAAAATTTAATAAAACAGGATTTGGTTTTTTTAAGTTTTTTGTGTGCCGAGGCGACTAAACGACATTTGGTGCTTTTTACGCCTACTAACAAAGCGTTAAAAAAACAAAAGAAATAAAAAAAAACTTCTTAACTAACAATCGATAAACCTCGATTAAAATACGAATGGGTGCGTTAATTAACAACGGGTAAAAAAAACTACGAACATTAACATCGATTAATTAACATATGCTTCTAAAACCGGCTACACCCTCGAAGAACGACGTTGAAGAGGAGCACCAAGAACATTGGATGGTCCCTACATTACAAGAAATGTGAACATTTTAAAGGACCCAAGATGGAAAAGCTATATATGGACATGTACAGACTTGCATGTGACATAACCATGTAAACCCATTGATGGGACATGCAGTATGGTTACTGCGTAAGCCCATACATGGTCATTTAATGGTCTATACATGTAAAATTTCTGGTCTAGCCATACATAGAATAACTAGTCCATACTATTGTTTCTTCCACCAGGGTTGAAATCGCATCATAGCTGATGTAGGGTTCATCCAAGGATGATGGACAACCTCCAACAACCCGAAATCTACTTCCGGAACATCAACTTCCGGCACATATTTACAAGTCACCAATGATATTGGCAAAATCTTGAGTGGGGGAAATGGGGGGCTAAAAACTGAGTGTTTAGTTTGGAAAAAAGACTCTTGAAGAATGACTTCCAGTGATTGTAAAAGGAAGTAATAAAAAAAAGTGTGCGAAGGAGGGTTGAACGAGAGAATTAAAAACTAGGGGTGGTTTTAAAAACGTCTTTTTGGTGAATCAAGGGTGGATGTGAGGTTGTCTTTGGGTCAGGTCTTCTTAGTTGACCTGCAGGGAGAACCGCAATTCGACCGGATAGGGCAGTTCATCGACATTCTTGGCCCATGCTTTGCAGAGGACATTGATGAGGGTGCCATTCGTGGGGTTGAGGAATTCGATGGCCATCAGTGGAGAAACGTAGCTGGGCACGGTGTCCTTGTGGTTTGGGAAGAAGTAAGATGGGAAGCCCTGATAGGGAGGAAGGTAGGCCATGGGACCGATGTTGGCCCGGTCAGACTCGCTTTCACCCTCGCACGTCAGGAACATGAAGCCGGCGGTGAAGATGCGGATCAAGCGCTGGACCTAAAAAAAGACAAAGGACAAATTAGTCTCATGTCCCTAAAAATATGGCCAATATATGACATTGTTCATAGGTGACAATCCGTCCGCAACATTGTTCCACGCAAACTAACCTCGTCTGGAACGTTGGCAATAGTGCCGTTGTCATAGGGGCTTGGCACCCAATCTGGGAAGTTGCCCGGTGAGAGGAGGACACACGGCTTTCCGATGCCATATCCGAAGTTGTTCTCCTTGGTGCAGCTTGGACCCAAGTAGACCAGATCAAAGCGGCACGCTCCACCCTCCGGCAGACTCTTCTCAAAATCACAGTGCGTGTTGTGCTCCTGTGCCTCCTTCGAGTACGGCTCCAGGAAGGCAGACATGTCTTCCACATAAGGGCGCCACTCTTCAGCCTCCCCAGACCGGAAGGCAATGGTCCTATTCTTTTTGTTCTTCAGAACAGGGTGCATCTGCAGCACGGATGGCTCAACCGAAGCATCCTCGTCCTTCTCCAGCGGATGGGCACTGGGAGTTAAAGGCCTGCTTGTCGGAGTTGTCAGTGGAATGGCGCCACTGTCTGAAAAGATGGTAACAAACAATAAGATGTCAGAAATCATTAGTTGTTTGTCACATTGTACTGGTTCTGTATTTCGAATACTGACCATCATCCATGAGTCCAGCAGCAGATTTCTCCGTGGTAGTTTTGTTCTCCTCCATAGACCCTCCTTCACCGGTGGTCATCGCCTTAGCGATTGTCTCCTCCATGGACTTCTCGTCACCCTCCAGAGGTGCTGGCATCTCTTCTTCCGTAGACTTTGTCTGGTTCACCATTCCAGAAGAGGAAGAGGAGTTCCTATCCTCAGACAGCATCTTGGTGGCATCCTCCGCTTCTTCCACAGCATCTTCCTTGTGCTCCTCTTCCTCACCCTCGGAGAGAGGAGCCATGACGGTGGCGTTCATACTGTGGCTGCCATTCATACTGCCGTTGGCCATGGCAGGTTCACCATCGACAAACCTGAAGGTGGCATTCTCTGAGCGTTCCAGGTGTTCTGGTGTCATGGTGGCATTGGCGGTTGCAGCCGCACTAGTGTCATTACCATTCATCAGTTCAACGCTTGCATTCTTGGCAGCTGATGCTGCATCTGTCATGGCACTGCTGTCATTGGACAGGAACAAGCCATGGTCCTCCTCCTCTTCACCTGAGGACTGCAGAGGTGATGCCATGGTGATTGCAATAGCGCTGGAAACCACCAGTACCAGGTACTTGAAGGAAATCATTTTTTGAACTGAAATTATACAAAAAAGCAGTTTTGTCAGCCCAGATTAAATTATTTTTTGCATCAAGTCCAAAAAGGACCTTGAGAAACAGCACTTGTCTGTCAGTAGACCTGCCAGGCATCCAGATAATCATCATATTTACTCTTCAACTCTCTCTTCAAAGTTATTTGCAACTTTCCCTCACCTACTTGTTTGCTATCAGTCTCACAGTCAATATTTACACTTAGAGTTAACCCTAATTAGGTTTGCACTTTCAAGTAACCCGACACCTGGGATGAGATCCGAAAAGTGATAAAGAGCATGGAGATGTTTTAAAGAGTATAGAAACATTAATGAAGCACTTGAAGTCCATATTTGTGGCTGGCTGTATAAAAGTTTTGAAAAAATTGAGTTCTATGACTTTTTGGGGAAGAGGAAACTTATGGGTGGTGCCACTAATGCCGCAAACCCCATCTGAAATGACGGACTAATGCGACGTTGGAGCTCTTCCAAAAATGAATTATTAATGATAAAATTATACGAATTTCTGGGGAAATAAAAAAAGAGTTTGCGCATTACGAAAACAAGCGGTCTCCACAAAGGTGCACTTAACCCGCTGACATTTGCCATAGCAACTGAATTGAAAAAATACATACTGCTGGAGACAAATTAAAAAATCAGTACTGACAACATTAATCATCTAGAACATTTCTCGACTTCTGTTTGTTTAAGATTTTTTTAAAAAAGAAAGAAACTGTATAATTTAATGATTTTTCTTCGAGGATAAAACAAGATTCAAGATACTCAATGTAATTAAATTAAAATAAGTATCCTCTTGAAGTAACTTATAAAATAGGAGCAGACATCCTTTCCTAATTAACATACTAGATGATCCATAATACCAGTAATTGAAAATTATGTTTATACAATTACAATTCAGTTATCTGCAATACCAGATTAAAATTAACATTTAGATGCTATGTGCATTGATTAAAATATCGATTTTCTTAACCACCCTTGACCTCATTACCGTGAAAATCCAATTATTCACTAGAGGAACCAAAGTTAATTAATCTGCGTTTAATTGGTTCTGACAAATGGCTTTACCTAATGCACACTATCCCCAACTTCTCCATCGAGGGATTTTATTACCCAATTCGTGCGTTTTAAATATTCATGGCCATCGAAGTTGAAAACAAAAAAACGGTAGCCATGGGTCTCTACATCAGTACATGTATACATGTTTCTCAACTCAACTGTGTTTCCGTCCTTCCAATAACATCGCAGTTTCCCTTCTGCAATGCAGAACAAAAACCTATATTCGGAAAAGAGGGGGAAAAAAACACCAAAACGCTATCAGATTGTTGCCATCAAAAAGACGATCGATGAAACGTAATTTCTGGGAAATTTCCATCCTCGCGGTCTTGTGATGGTCGACAAAACGAGGGGTCCTCCTGATGATAAGAGGAGGTGACAGATACGAGGAATTTTCCAGAACCCCCTTTGGGGAAGAAGAGGAGGAGGAGTAAGAAAAGACGAGGAGGATGAGGATGAGGAGATGCTTGGATGCTCTGATTTATCATCCTATTGGATTTTTGATAAGATTCTAGACAGCGAGGGTAAATGCACTATCTCCGAGGTCTAACCTTCCTTTTTATCATCCTAGGTAGAAAAACTATATATCCCAAACAATTCTAATTTTGATACAATTTTCCCTGACCATCCTGATTAATAAAAATTGAAACAACATTTCATAATTCATAATTTACACTGTGCAGCAAATTGGCTTTTACTTGTTTAAGTCACGCTACACTACCTTGAATTTAGTATAGCACAGAACTAATTTAATCTAGTCATATCTGAATTAAAAAAACACACTAAAATTCAAATTTGTTTTTAATGTGAGGTTAGCCAAAAAAACATGTTTGTTTGTTGATTTTTAACGTTGGCCTATTTCTGCAACACGAGGGCTAAACACCAACGTCAGGGGATGAGCCTTCAACACCTACCTGGGAATTTAGCCTACGAGGGTTATTTCTAGAGATAAAGTGAGTGCACCATAATTTGGCTTATTAAATACTAACTGACTATTCATCACAACACATTAGCTTCACTGCCCAGCACATGTGCTTCACTGTAATACACATAAGCTCCACTGCAATACACATGTGCTTCACTGCTCTACACATGTGCTTCACTGCACTACACAAGCTTCCCTGCACTGCACAAGTGCTTCACTGTAATACACATGTGCTTCACTGTAATACACGTGTTCTTCACTGTAATACACGTGTTCTTCACTGCAATACACGTGTTCTTCACTGCAATACACGTGTTCTTCACTGCAATAGACGTGTGCTTCACTGTAATACACACAAGCTTCACTCCAATACATAAATTTGGAGGCACACATCTAGTAAAAGGCAATTCCCTCTGAAATTATTGTCAGTTCACATTTCGACTAATTTATTGAAGTATTTTTGGGTTAGGGGTGATCCAGAATTTATGTCAGACTTTTTGCCTCTTTTCAAACACCCCCACCCCTTGGTCACAATTGTCACAAAAAACAACCAACCCACCCCCCTTGGCGTGACAACGTTTGAATGGCCCCTTAATTACCATTTCCGATCAAGATTGTATTTCACCCAAATCGTACATTGATATTTTCGAGATTAAGATAATCGGTGACTTATGGATTAATCCTGACACAATATTTCCCCCTTAAATATTTATTGAGATCCTTCACAAAAGAGGAATGATAGCGCAAGTTGGCTTTCAGTTTTTTAAGACATCTAACAATGCCAGTCTACAAATCACTTTTGACAAATTGTTAGATGTCAGGAGGGCGTGTCATGACATCCTTATGTACTTATTTGCCTTCTTAAATTACTTTCCTTTTACAAATTGCACAATCGTGATCTTTCGATTTCCACTTTTTTGTGTCATTGTTTTGCATTGTATATTGGCTGTAATTTGATCTTATATCAATACCCTGAGGTACTGAGAGGCGATTAACCTCAAAGAGGACACAAAAGGGAGGGGTGGGGGATTATCAGACGCCAATCTCCATTCCTCCCAAAACCAGCAGTGGCAAACAGAAGCCACTGAAGTGTCAAGTGCAGTTAAAGTACTACAAGCTACCAATAAAACTCAAACAAAGCTATAAAAACGCCAATAACAAACCAGAGTGCAAACAAGGTCCTGGAGTTTCAAAAGACACGAGCCAACTGTGGAGTTGAGCATTTGCTATACATACACTGTCATCCATGTTTTCTGGACCATGAAACTGACCATCCAACCAAAGAATATGAGCAAGTTATACTTGATATTGTCATAAGTGAAAGTCAGTTAAGACAAGACAATAAATGTGAAGTCCGAAACATTTGCAGCATGTCGATGATTAGAGCTGAAGCATTTGCTCAATTTCTGCAGTGGAGTATTTGCTAGCCATCTTGTATAGGGCATGCAAAAGTTTTAATTAAAAAATAGTCCAATTTGCACTCAAAATTGGACATCATAAATGCAGTTGACTCCAAATTTGAGGAGAAATGTGCAGATGTAGAGCATATGCTAGGTTATTCAATTATTGGAGCATAAGCACTTAATTTCAACTTAAATATTTACAACAACAAAAACTTCTTAAACCATACAGGAAATGTAATTCAATAAACGCTAAAAACAAATTACTACGTTGGAGCAGAATGTGCTCTTTTAGAGTATATGCTACGATAGTCAAAGGAGCACAATGTGCAGTTATAGAGCAAATGCTTTATTATTTAAAGATTGGAGTAGAAGCCCTTGCTTAATATGAACTTTGAAATATTTGTGATTTACAACAACTGTCTAAACCACACAGAAAACATAAATAAAGACTTGAAATCATTTACTACGTTGAGCAGAAGCATTTGCTCAAATTAAAAAATTAGTTTTTGGTGTCCATCAGTTAAAGCTAGACAACTTTCAACATATACACTTAAAACTAATATATACATAAAATTGGAAAACATGGAGGCAGTTGACTACACTCTTGAAAACAAATGTGGTTATAGAGCATTTGCTTAATTTTTCAGAAACATTCACCAAATTTCAAAATTGTAAATTTTTTATTCCCATCAAGAATGTTGAGATCATAACTTCCTAAACAATACTTGCAATAGATAAACTGATCAGAGTTCTGACTTCAAATCTCTACATGTCGAAGTTCATAAACAGAAGCATTTGCTCATTTCCATAGTTGATTTTTAAAGTTATTTCAGCGATGATGCTCATTATTATCAGGCTTGTCTAGCAGTAGTTTTTTTGGTTGTTAGATGGTATAAACTTTTCACTTAACCGTTATTAGTAGTGCACCTCAACCACCGCATGGCTAATGCTCTTGTTTTTGGTTTTTTGTAGTTTTTGCTCCCCTCGAGACTATCGTGCAATTATGATATAATGGTCGCCAAATTTTTGTCTGCCTCAATTTGGTACTAGGACCAACGCCCTTTTCTGTTGCTCTATAAAGCACGTTTCTCTCAACTAAATCGTGATCTGGACTACAAAAAAAGGCATTACGTCTAAGTGAGGTCCTGGATGGTTATGACTTATTTTCTTCAGCGATTTAGTGCCCATTCCCCACTAATTTCGGTTGATTTGGCGATGACATTAAGATGGATCAGCTTAAGGAGGGCCAAACAGGATTACTTATTGATATCCAAAGATATGGCTAATATACAGGGTAGCGACGAAAAAAAAATCTTTTTCATCAATCCATAACTTTTTTGATTTTTATCAGAGGTGAAATTCTTGGACCGTTGCGAAACAAACTACAGTCGAACCTGTCTGTCTCGAAACCCTGTATATCTCGAAATTTCTGGAATTCCCTACCTTTGCAATCTAAATTCAGTGTATTTTCTATGTAAGTCTCGAAATATGTTCATCCAAAACCTCTATTTCTCGAATTTCAAACAAACCTCAATTTCAAAAATCGGTGTTCCTTCATTAGATAGCACGCAAAAAATTTTGTTTGTCCAACTACAACTTCTTACAAATTTTTTGATTGTTTCACAAATCTTGTACAAGCCAATGTTTCACAAATCTTGCTTAAGACAATGTTTCACAAATCTTGTAAAAGACAATGTTTCACGAATCTTGCTCAAGACAATGTTTCACAAATCTTGCTCAAGACAATGTTTCACGAATCTTGTACAAGACAATGTTTCACGAATCTTGTGCAAGACAATGTTTCACGAATCTTGCTCAAGACAATGTTTCACAAATCTTGCTCAAGACAATGTTTCACAAATCTTGCTCAAGACAATGTTTCACAAATCTTGCTCAAGACAATGTTTCACAAATCTTGCTCAAGACAATGTTTCACAAATCTTGCTCAAGACAATGTTTCAC
>JAQGBW010003641.1:0-15745 GCA_034698625.1 Julus scanicus | reverse complement strand
GGTTAGGTTAGGTTAGGTTAGGTTAGGTTAGGATGGGAGCCGTCGGTTGAGGTAGTCTAGGATAATACGTAAGTACCACAAAAATGAAATAAATTCCAAATTTTGAAGCTTTTTTTTACTTTCTGTGGCCCAGCCTTCACACCTGCGACGTAGGTTGACCCATAAGTCACTTCCGACGTCGTAAAAAAGTTGACTTGTACTGCTAGGAGATTTCAGGGAAGGTGAGTGGCCTCCATTACTTAATTTACGTCACACGGTGTATAATTTTACACCAAAAATATTTGCCATCAACTTTCAAACAATTTTCCTCCAATTTATGTTATGTTTTTGCTGGCTATTTTTTCTCCTTACAGTAATTTTTCGTAATTTCGGTGGCCTCCGGTCATCTGTATGAATTTTTAGTAATTTAGTAAGTTCATGTGTAATAAACTGAACCTCGTGTCACAAATAGGACTTCAAAGTGGAAAGATGGAAATGTGGAAGAGCAAAGGTTGGAGAGGCATGTACTTGGACCACCTTCAAACTTGTCTAAAATCCAAGCTGTTATTAAATTTGAGTAATTGTTCAAGTCTCTTCTCATAAAGATTTGTGCACAACATCTAGTTGTAGAGCTACTGATCTTTTTTGCATTCAATATAACTTAGAAAAATATCGAAATCAATCTTTTACTTTGCTTATCTACAAGTTATTCACAGCTATCTTTAATAGCTGTACAATTTTGATATTTACATATAATTACAAAACGTGTATATGCGTACAATGTACGTCTTGGTGGATACCCGGCTTAACAGTATCCAAACATTTGACAAGTTGATATTGATCAATACGCCTCGCTATAATTTTACTTTTTTTCTTGTATGGAAAATATGTTCAGTATAACGCTTCGATGTTCCTCTCGTGTGAACGTTTTCAAGTGAGGCGCCATTTTGTTTTTGATAGTTTGTTCGAAATTCTGCATGAATTGTGGCGCAATGTAGTGACTTAAAACCAAATTTCCTGCTCTGTAAAATGGCTATTTCAATTTTTTTGTACGACATCCGGTTTTCGAATAATAAACAAATATGCAAGACTTTTTGACCGCCCCTCATATAAAGAAATCAATAAAAAATGAGAGACCACTATTCGCCAAATTCTTATAATTTCAAAGTTCAGCAGCTAAGTTTCCTTCATGTTCTTCAAAATTCAAAAAACTAATAGAGATGAGTATATTTACAAAAAATGTAAACCATCAATAACAAGTGATTAGCTTCATACTTTCTGTAAACTTTTTCTCCTTTGCAAGGCAAACAATATTTTTGATACTGTAAAGTATTACTTTTTATATGTATTTTTAAGCAAAAAATATCTGAATATATGACCGTATATAAAAAGGATAAAAAAGGACATAAACCTACTTTCAAATCTTCTCTTCCTGCATATAGAAATATATAAGAAAACTAGTTCAGTGAGATAGTTTTTTTTACTCAAATTTCTCTTGTTTGGGATATAGTAAAACGTTTCATCTTGTATAGTGGGCAGAATCACCATGATTACCAAAGGAAGCTGCGTTGCCGTGGTAACAACTCTTGAATTTCTCGCTGCTGACCGATGTCCATGCACAGCCATAATTCTGACTGAAAAGATCAAAGGCCGCGACATGAGGACCTAAAGCACCTCTTTTTTCTGTAATTTAAAATGTAATCTATTTTCACCGACAACAAATTTCACGGCAGAAGGCGACAAAAAAAAAAAAGATGAAGAGTGCAAGCATTAACAATGAATTTCCATGGAGAGCTCACATTGGAAATCCCTTGTCATTGTGTGGGATTAAATCCAGGAACAGGAAACCGAGATTAAGATAAGAAATCATGAAAAATGATTGGTAATCAACAGGCCGATCTCCAAGAAATCTAAATTACACTGTCAAATGAAAGCTCTCATTCTACAGATTAATTCATTTGAAATTTAGATAATCTTTTTTTTTTCTTTGTGTTTGACTAGAACTTAGAAATCGCTAAATGCACAATCAGTCATTATAAACTGTTAAATCTAACTTAAGAGTATTCTGAAGCCTGTAATCTTTTTACGTGTATATTTTACTTCACAAAAGTACGTGTTTACAAATGGATCTCAGTATTTCATTTTTTTTTTTTTCGTATAAAATTAGTTTTCGTTTACCACTCTATGTTGAATAGTCATTTTTAAGTGTTCTAAATAGAACACTAACTATTGACTGCTATTATTCAAATGTTTTTATATATTTATTTTACTGAATAAATACTACAACAAACATACTCAATTTGATAAATTTGTTGTCTTCAAAATTTGTGATCTTATTTTATAAATTTAAGTGTGAATTGTTCGATCATATTTATGACTTAATTACGAGGGGCGGTCAAAATGTGTTGCATATTCGTTTATTATTCGAAAACCAGATGTCGTACAAAATAACTGAAATGGTCATTTTAAAGAGCAGGAAATTTGCTATATTTCAATGTAGGATCCGAGTTTGTTGACACATTCCAAAGTTTGACGAGATTATTTATACCCCTCTCGTAAACTGCTTTATGTTGGCTATGCAGATATTGCCGAAACTTCTCTTTTGTCATGAACAATTATATGTGTATGTTTATGAAATAAAAAACATGTATATTTATATAGTAATCAAAGTGTCAATTGTGTTTTAAAGTTAATGGAACTGATCTTCCATTTTTCCCTATACGTGATCAATAATGTTCCAATTTAATGTGATAACTATTACTTTAGTTACTTAATCATGGTGCAACATTTCTTGGTAATGGATACTTATGTATATTGTAGACAGACAATGTTCATACTTGTGACGATACAGACATTAAATACATCATGTGACGTTGAAAAAATGCGTGGACCAGTTTGCTAACAACGATAGTTATGAACAAATAAGAATCATACGAATTTTAATCCTGAAGAAAACAGGCCATTAACATAATGATGGACAAAAAACGCCTTCCTCATAATGGCGGTGTCGCCAACGCCCCACCTGTGTTAAGATTAGATAATCTGTTCCTTCTAGCCTTAAACTGTGTCTGGCACGCAAGTACATTAATAATAATAAATCATAAATATGTACAACGATATCTGAAAAATACACGAAATTTCAAAAATGGCACGATGCAAAATATATGCATCACAAGCTACTGTAAATATATATGCT
Organism: Julus scanicus; assembly: GCA_034698625.1. Taxonomy (NCBI): domain Eukaryota; kingdom Metazoa; phylum Arthropoda; class Diplopoda; order Julida; family Julidae; genus Julus; species Julus scanicus. Next base: position 12,570 of record JAQGBW010003641.1, on the reverse strand, counting down.
TACATGATATGGACACAAAAGTTTGCAACTTCGTAGTAACCCTGTACGAGTTAAATTGCAGCCCGGCCTCTGTGCGGGCCAGCCCAACAGTTTTAATTAATCGTTTTGCATAATTTATGTCCAATTGCCATTTTATTACGACCATACATAATAAATAGCTCATGAATATAAAATGTCAGATTATTAGAGCATTTTATTGTATTAAATCCCATCATTTTCTCCCCACGAATTCAACGCCGTTGCGTTAATTGCAGTTAAAAGCGTATAAAACGCACGGTTTTAATTACGAAAGAGTGGAGGTTATTCAACCAGATCCAAGGTTGATAATGGTCAAGTCAGCCAATACTGCAATCTAATTTACATCGATAACATAATGAATTTTCAAAATGGCTGCGTGGCAGTTACACAAACCTGCTAATGGTTACCATGGAAATAGTGATTAGTACAGTACGTGTATAACAGCAGGAGAGTGGGTTGTGTAACAGTGATATATTTTATGACATAACGATGGTATTAATTAATGTTTATAGTGCTCAATGGGTTCACCATAAGCTTCTTCTTCATACAGTACATCATCTCATTATCTCTACAAAGCTGATATGATACTTGATAATTGTTCAATGAAAAAAACTTCATTATATTCAATCGCCCATTGGTTAATTTATTTGTTTATCATATATTGAGTTATGACAGAGGTGTTTATTTTGTTCGAATAACAATGCAATAATTAACTTTTCTTTCTGTTTACAGGATACCAACCCCTTTGATGGCATGGAGTTAGTAAACCCAACTGACTTGACATCTCTGGATACATGGATAAGATGAACCAAGATTTTTCATGATTCAAGATTATACAACCATAAAATTGAGTCTGTCGTGCCCAAGAAACACAATTTTTTGCAATTCAAATACATGAAACTAAGAAACTGCATTCAACAGAAAAAAAAGTCTGTAATGATACCTTCTAGAATGAAACTTGAATTGTCTGATAGTTGTTTTAGGGCTAAACAATTTTATAGCTTTTGTGAATATACGTTTTTCTATAAAAAGTCTTACTTTTCTTTAATAAAGTCTTAGCAGTTCTTGGAAATGCAAATAGCTACTTCCTACATTGGAATAAAAAAAATTCTTACAAAATATATACCAGCCTTTGTGAAACCAGTATGTATAATGTTTACGGCATGAAGAAGTTATTCAACCTTTTTTTTTAATAACTATATTAAAAAGAATGAGAAATCTTCAATTTTCCATTTTCTAACATTTTCTGATGATAAACTTAAAATTCTAAAGCTCCCCTGATAGCATTTCTGAGATTTTGGCAACTGTTTTAAAGTTAATGCTGAATTTTAAAGACCTTCGCCGTATACCTATATCTCTTTGAATTATACAACTTTGCCAGATAGATTATACTTTTTATGATTTCGTGACGTGCTGCTGCACGCTGAAGTGACTGTAGATTATATAATTTCCCGAATGGCAAAGCTTCTTGGAAAACTATCTCTACGTTGGAAATTACGTGTGGTCCATTTGCGAGCAATTTCGATAAGTTGGATGCATCAAAATCTTAGCTTTCTTTAATGGAAAAATGTATGCCATAGCACGAGAAGATAAATAAGATTTTAAATTGTTACAAGAAAACATTTTGCATAAATAAAGTTTTAAGGAAACTTCATGATATTTTTCAATTTCTTATTTAAATTCATGATGGAATTGTTTTGTTGCAAACGGCATTAATGCCCTTTAAGCTGTCGTGATGCTAAGGGGCCATTCAATGAGGACGTCCTTAAGGTGGTATATAACCTGATCACTTTCAATGGGTGAAATTTTAAAACACAATCACAACCAAACAAAAAGACATTAAATAAAAATAATAATTGTTTAAAATACCTTGATAAATCAGCAAATCGTATGATGATGTCGCTTTTCACTTTGAAATGGTAGATTTTTTTAAAATTAATAAACATGTTTGAAAAATGTCCGTTAATGTGCACACGCTGCCAGCAGGTGGCAGCTTGAGAATGCAAATTAACAGACATTTTTCAAACTTGTTTATTAATTTTAAAACAATCTACCATTTCAAAGTGAAAAACGACAATCAATTTCAATTGCTGATTTATCAAGCTATTTTAAACAATTTTTATTTTTATTTAATCTCTTTTTGTTCGGCTGTGATTGTGTTTTAAAATTTCACCCATTGAAATACACATAGGGTTGTAACCTGGTTCTGATCTATGAGGGGAGGGGGATATCTGGGCTAAAATTGACACATGTGGACAATTTTGTCAATTTTTGTAAGAATTTCGGGGTCGTCCTTTTTGAATGGCCCTCAGCAAATTGCATTTTAATGGTTAATATTCTTAAGTAAACTCTATTTTTGAAACTTGGTTATTGACAAGTTTTTCCCGAAACTAGTCATACCTGAGTTACATTCGCACGAAGTTGTTATTTAGCAGTTGGGCCCCACCCCTAAGTGCGTGACTCCCCCATACACGAAAGCACAAACATAATCACAACCTTTGGCGCATGCGTCGCAGGGTTACATTCAACCTATCCTCCCTTTGGATATAACAGCCACAAATCTTATTAAAATCAAGATGGCGGCCAACTCCTGGCGGGGTTTACTCATATTCGTTGCAAGAAAACGGGTTAATTTGGTGATTTAAAACACTAATCAATTTACGCGTGCGATGTAAGCAGGGCTTACTTGCATGCCTATAATTGAACCCAACGACTGCTGTATTATGTTGTTGAGGTTTTTTTTGTTTTTACTTTCATAGTTATAGTTCAAAGCTGCATCGTGTTTTCACCCTGTCGCAAATTTAGATTCCGAGATTAGGTAACGTTGTTATTTTTTTTTTCTTCATTACACACGATGCAGTCCATATTTTATAATCTGGCTTGTATTAAATGACTTTATGGCTGAGCCTGCCAGCAGCAATTTCATTCATTAATCATTTGCGAAATGTTTGTTGCTACGCTTTTCATCTTAATTGCCCTGAGCTAGGCACAGATTTTAATATGGAGGGCTGTAGGGAAAAACAAGGCTTTTTGGAAGCACAGGGGTCAAGTGCCATATCAGAATAAGCTGATGAAGTTGAAATTTTGTTCTTAAGAATTGGATTTTTGTTCTTAAGAACTGTATAAGCCCTGTCTAACGTGAAAATGAAGAAAATTCTGGTTAATCCGAAAACTCGGATAATCCAGTCAGCATCTGCTGTTTAAACAACGTGGTGGCGCCCTCTGCATGTATCATCTTGTGATGGCGGTCCCACAATGAGAAATTCCCTCTAGAGGCCATTCAAAAAATACGTCCTCAAGAGGAGGGTAGGGGTAGGGTGGTCTGCTGGCATGTGGATAGGGGGTGGGAGAGAGAATGCATTATGGACGTCCACTAATGATGGTATTTTTCAGTTTTGGGATATTCTGTTTAATTGAGTTTTAAAGTTGGGGAATTGGACAACAGAATAAATGTGTCCCCAGTCCCCAATGTACTTGAATTATTAAAACTTCAGGAAAGTCGGGAATTATGCATAAAATGTATGTTAAACTTAAATACCAATTTTATGCTGAAATTTCCCTTTGAGAACAGGAAATTTCCGTTAATCAGACAAATCTGGACAAATGTTGTTGAATTGGCATCAAGGTGGGTGCTTGAAAATTTATAAGATAAGCTTTGCATTTTCTATCAATTTTATGGACACATTACTTTTCAAAATAATTAAGGACGCGTCTATGAGGGGGAAGTGGAAGTCCTTTTTGAATGGCCCCCTTCTGGAAACTGAAGATTTACCGTTATTTTAGACCAATAAATAAAACAGGAATATGTAAACAAACTATCTTCTTAAAAGCACAAAAATACTTCATAATACATGTTATACATATAAAATTATTCTTAAGAACAGAATCAATCTGGTACAAATGTTGACAAACATTTTGTATAAAAAACGTCATCGTAGGAAATTTGAGGTCAGATTTTACATTATATAGCATGTCAATTTGATTAAAATATAACGCTATTTTTTGTGACTATTCTAATACATAATGACGTCATTTGAACCATATTTAGTACCTTAATAATAGATAACAAATAAAACATTTACAATGTGCTATTATTCTATAATCTGAACTACGAGCTTGCCATTGCAGATTAGCATTACTACATGAATTCCAAACTATCCATTGTGTTACTCAAAACTTAGTTAAAAGTAAAAAGCTTGGTTTAATTTCTAAAAAAAAATTCAAACCCCTTTTTACCTTCATATAGTGTGTTTCAATTTTTTTTTTTGCGTTTTCTAAGCATTTGTTTTTTTTATTTTGCATTTATTCCAGTTTTCGTTTTGTACATGCAACTTGACTTTCATTTGTTTTTCCCATTATCCAAGCTTCCCTTTTCGAATATTTTTTGTTTAAAAACAACATCGTTATGGGATAAGAAGATAAGATTTTCATTTTTTGGAAATGGAAAAACATGTCCTAACACGACTCATCAACATGAGAACGAGCACATGAATTATACTTAACATTACAACTCTGAAAGACATTACAACTCTACAACAGTTGAAAATGCATGTACTTGCTAATCAAAATTTTCTTAAATTCGTGATATCTCTTCACCATGATCTTAGATGATCTGCCAAAAAAAGTTCAAAACAAAATGCAACACCTATATAGCTAAAACTCATCAACTGTTCTTGTTGCTACCTCTTTTTTTCTCTTGTTGTGTAGACCACTTTTCCCAAACTATTTTACTTTGCATCAGAAAAACTCATCGCTTTCAAGACAACGCGTCATTCATTGCCAGCAGAAATTTCCTCATTAAATTAATGAATGGATCGGTTCTAACTCGGATGTTATTCAGTTGTGGCGAATTCATACACGTACAAAGCGGAGAATGAAAAGTAATTAATAACGAGCACGTGCATACCCATAACTGTAATTTAATTAAAAGATTGTTCAAATTAACACCATATAGCTCAGCTAACCATCTTTTCGTTCAAAGGAATATTTCATCTGCGAAAGTGCAGTTAAAGCTCTGTATGGTTTAGACTAAAATCTTAAAAGAGACTATACTTATATTTTAAATAAAAATAATTGATGGCAAATTCATCATTTTCACCTCTTACTCGTGATCATGATCATACCTATTTGTATTCTTTCGAAGGTTACCCTAAGTAATTTATTAAATGTTTATCTCAAGAACTGATTCATTCATCTACGTCAAGCACCATATTTATCAGAGCTCAATTTTACAACTTTTAGTAAATGTAGCAAAAATGTATTTAAGCTTCAGGGGTCGTGCATCAATCAAATATGATCGTATCAATTATTTGACAATTTTTAGGATTTATTTAAGCCTTATCTGGTTTGGCTCCCCCTGGTGGCGTAGGAGCCATTAGCATTGTAATCCCTTCTTTTATTCCAGTACATTCGAGAATTTGTTTTGGTAAATAGCTGAAAGTGAAATTTTTAGTGAAAAGGGAGGGAGCCATGTTGAAAATTCAATCTGCCACTAGGGGACTCTGACTCGAAATGAAACTTAATTGGTACAAGATGCCCAAATGTTATTTATAGAATCTTATTTTTCACAACAGATATTTTTAAAAGTCGTTTTAAAGCACTTATTTTACACATTAGAAGAAACTGGGAGTGCAATTGTAACTTTCCTTTCCATGCTCAGTGCCAAACAGAACCTATTTTTTTATATAAAAGATTGCTCTAACTCGATTGGGAAATGCATGGTGGACATAATTCAGAGGACTTTTTCCTTTTAAAAACGTCCTTTCTTGTCCAGTCATAAATCATATTTTTCAAATGTAAACTACTCCCGATGCATTACCCCTCGTCGCAATAATCATTTTCTGAATCATTTTTCAACTAGGAAATAAAAGCACTCGTATATACACGCACATACACGAGTTCGGCCATTTTTCTTGGCTACTGTCCAGCCATTCACGAGAAAGACAGTTATTCGGACATAGACATATGTATGTCTACTTCATGATCGTAGTAGCCCTTAAAAGCGGCTCATTTTTATCTGATTCAGTGGATCACATGGAATTAATAGCCTTTTATGCTGGGTCAGAGAACAGACGTACAAACGGGAAAAAAAGAACAGAAATTGGAGCACATTGGGAGAAGCGCCGTTACTGTTGCACTTCCTTTTTCCTTAAGTTGGCTTTAACTTGGTCATTTTCTGATGTTTTTTTGTCCTGACAGTCGTTAGTGGTGCTAAGTAATTTCTAGAGACTGGAGGGGGATCTTTGGCTAGTTTTCTCCTTGGTTCCGACTCCATGAACTGTATGACGCTATGGAAGTCTGGCAAGAACAGCAGAAAAGCAGACAGGAGCCACAAAATATATTGCCAAACGTTGGCTCGTAAATCTTTGTTAAAAGCAGTAGTGCACTTGCCTAACGTTTTTCCAATCTCAACCATTGTTTAACCACTTGTCAGTAAAAATGGTTTTCGAAAAACTGCAATCATCGTTTACGTTGATGCTCATCACACTATGTAGGAAAGTAGAGTATGTGAGACAGAAAAATAGAAACTTTTTACATTGTTTTACCCACTGGAATAAGTAAATATGTGAATATTTTTTAAACCCAGTCCATCACTGTTTTAAGACATCTTTAGATTTCAACCCGAGTATTGAAATCTATAGATATCATACTGATTATTGATATCTATGGATATCATACTAATTACTGACATGTATGGATATCATACTGATTATTGACATTTATACCCTGGTGAAAAAAAACCATAGAGATTTCTATTGTTTTCTATTGTTATTTGGAACGTTGTTTCCTATTGGTATCAAAAGAAAATTTCTATTGGATTTATTGGTTTCTATTGTTTTCTATTGTTCAGTCAATACAGCTAAACCATAGAAGTCAATACATGAACCATAGAAAACAATTAAAATCAATAAAGTGTCCAAATAACAATAGAAACAAATAGAAATCTCTATTGGTTTCAATTGTTTTTTTCACCCGGGTAGATATCATACTGATTATTGACATCTATGGATATCATACTGAATATTGACATCTATGGATATCATACTGATTATTGACACTATGGATATCATACTGACTATTGACATCTATGGCTATCATTCTGATTATTGACACTATGGATATCATACTGATTATTTACATCTATGGATATCATACTGATATAATTGACATCTATGGATATCATACTGATATAATTGACATCTATATCATGCTGAGTATTTACATTTATAGATATCATACTGATTATTGACATATTTGAATAATCTTCAGGCATGATTTGAATAGGACAGATATTGTCATACAAAGGGCATAATATGGTATATACTATGTTATAACCATGTTTACCCGGCCATCTCAACATTTTCTTGATAACACCATGAAAGTTTGTAAAAGTCCAAAAATGTCAGTTAGCATATCATTACCAGAGAGAATGCCTCTGGAACATCGACGATGCCATGCTTTAAAGAATTTCAGAGGGCGCTGCAATCCACGGAAAACGTGTTAGTTATCGTCACGGTTTTCCAAAAAGCACATCAGCGATGGTGGCAAATGTTAGAAGTTGGCAAAAGGCACCCTTCAGGGCATTTCGGCACGATACGGGTGGGCTCGTCCATTTGCAAAAACAAATGGCGTGCCATTCTGCGAGCCGATAAATACCTCGGGGTGATAAATTCATAAAAATAACAGGATTGACAGCATTCCGTTGCATGCAATTTCTTTTTGGACAAAATGTGCCATATCTCCGACAAGAGTTGTCTAGCCTGAGCTATGCAGCGTGCTTTAGTCCGTCATCATGCATCATCAGTGTAACAACCAAATGTTGAAGGCATGGCTGGAAATGGCGAGTGCTGAACGACATGTCTTGTTAACTCTCCTTGCAAGTGCTGCAGGAGTGCATACTGGAGTATGTACAGATTACTTCGCCACTCCCTCGCTTAGTGAAACTCAGTTCCACAAAAGTTGGAATCCAAAATTTTGGGTTGCAAAAAATCTTGAAAAATGTGTAATCTGGGTGAGCAACAGAACAAAAACTTTTAAAAAGGGAATGATAAATTAATGCTTGACAGTCCAGATTTGGAGCTCAGATGTTTTAGAGAAAATAAGTATGGCAAAAGTCTTTCCATAGATGAAAAATGGAAACGAAAAACACAATGTTAAAGTAACTTAATTCCAAATAATACCAATTACTATAATGTATGGAAATGCATTGAGTAAACAATTTTATACATACATTTAAACGTCATCTACACTTGAGTGCAAAAAAATCGACTCACCTGCATGAATCAAGTAAAATATGTTTTTCTCAGCGACCAAATGTCTGATTTAAAATCGGAAAAATGTGTTTTGTAGAAAATTTATTCCTGTTTATAATTCGCCTAGTGTGAAAAGCAGTTCTGTTGAATTTTTCTGGAGAATAGCCTGCAACTAGTGCAGCTACTTGTAGAAGAGTGGACATTTTATGGAGAAACCGTTAATTAACACTATGTCTGGATATGTGTCTCTTAAGCTCTGATAATCAAATTGTATTGAGAAACACTTACAGCCACAGGCCGGGGTACAATGATGCATATGTCATAAATAATGCAAATTTGGGTTGCTTTAAGTTCAACATTTTTCGCCTCAAGGATGCATCAGGAATTTTATGAAAATTAGGCGAATTATAAAGAGGAATAAATTGGCTGCGAAACATATTTTTCCGATCTAAAATCTGACATTTGGTTGCTGAGAAAAACCCATTTCTACTTGATTCATGCAGGTTAGTCGATTTTTTGCACTCGAGTGTAAAATGGTAAATTATATTAATTCTGAATAAAAATTATCGCGTTGGCACTTTGATGATTGCTGGTCATACTGATTTTTTCCATATTTGGAATGCAGAAAAACTACAATATTTTCCAATTTCTACAATGCCCATATACAGTACGTGCACGTGTAGTGTACTTGTACAACACTATACACATTCTACTACACGTGGATGTCACACGTAGTATACACACAGTTGCACAACACGCATCATAGATGGCGTTAATGTGTTGAAATGCGTCATCTATTGCCAAAGTTTGAAGCTTATAAGGGAAAAGATAAGAAAGGCATCAACAAACTTGCTCATTTTTTCGGTTTTGAAAAGTTATCTCAAGTTAACTTTTGAAATTATTAAGAAGATGTAATTAGGAGTCGTAAAATTCCTAAGCTCTTTTCAGCGTTCGCAAACCACATCGGCCCGTTACAAGTGAAGGAATGAAGAGGTAACACTCGAGCTTATAACCACAACAATTTTTAATTATAAAAACAGACGGTTTATTACCGGAAAACGGTCTCACATTTTCACGTTCAGTGGTTAAACGCGTTAGGAAAACTTGATAGGCATAACCCTATAGTAGTCATTTTCTCAAACGCCTTTCAGAAAAAAAAAGGTAATTTTCTTACATCGTTAACCTCGAAAGAAAAACCTCATTAGATTGCACACTGTTAGAGTTTAACAAGTAATCACATCGAGATAAACCTTATTAACAATCACGATTGTCAGATTTTTTATTTTTTATTTCCATATTACGTATATGTATATTGGGGGTATAGAGCGAGCAAACGACTGCATTGTAAAAAATAGGCAGACGTTTGAAGGTAAGTACGGATATAAGAAAAAAAAATGTATAAAAAACTAAGAATGAAGATTGGCAGGTTTATGTAGAATTTTAACGTTTTTTAAGGCCGTAAAATCTCGCTTTTATGACGAGAAAAACCCGCCTATATTATTAAAGTGGACAGAAAAGCTGCTTCGTCGTTGATGTAAAACATTAAACTTACTGTGCCATTTTATCTCAAAACCAAATCCGATGTTTTTTAGTGCAATAAAACTACCGCATAATTCCAGTAATTAAAACTATTTCCCAACTTCTCTTATAGCCTTTTCCTATTAAAATGCCCTTAAACAAAAATTTCGGAAGACAACTAACGTATCGTCTTTGATGTCTAAATTGTATACGGATACAAAAAAGGGGTTCTCGATATACATCGTACTTAAGTTAATAAGAAGTACGACTTGTACGATTTATAGGAAATATGTTATTGTCGCTATAAACTGTAACAAGGTATGCATGCAATATCTGAAAAGTTTAGAGATTCATGTACTCGAGTACACTTCTAAATATTTCAAAATAGTTGTTGGTTATCAACAACGTATATAACAAGTCTTCTCCTATCTAAATAAAAATGCATCTTTAGCCAATTTCTCATTGGAACACCATAGGGCAATAAGTGGAATTTCTTCGACCTTTGACACAGGTCAAATGCTTTGTTTCAGGAGTAATATCTATATGCAGTCATCTATGATCTGAATATGCAATTATTATGGTCCATGTTCATCTCCCCTGCCCCTGCAGTACATCCTCTACAACCACCACAACTAAAAGGATATAAATAAATAAAAAGAAGAGAAAAAAAAAAAGAAAAATAGCGGTTCGGTTTTGTATATAAAATGCATCGGTCATTTGTCGCAGCAAATGGAAAGGAAGTAAGCTTTTGTGCCCTGGATGCATTTCTTCCGTGGTCAAGAAAAAGCAATCCATCGGTCAGCCATCAAAAGCATTTCCGAGGACATTCTCCGCGTAAAACGGATGGAAGCTAGACAAACATTCAGGCTAGAAAATAGAAATTTCTACAGAGGAAAACGAAGAACTGGACGACGGTCATTTAAAAGGGGTCGCCAGGGGCATTTCCTCCTTATTTTTTTCTTGGGTGGACAATACGCTCGAAATGAGTGTCCAAACATTGCTTTCGCTGCTACTCCATTTTGACCATCGTGGATTTGTTCAATGAGGCAGAATTTCAATTATGTTGACGCACCTTTAAAAGAAAGTAATTCGCATGCGAAGGAAATTGATTCGTCTCGTGGTCGTGGACATGGGTTGGTCAAGCGAGCTTTACTCTCTCTGGACATTGTTTAGACACTGTTGTTTGCAACACGTCTCTCTTCACGTGTTCATGATTTCTTGCATGAGGGACTATACTTTCACATCAACAAAATAAAAAAATCTAACGATGCACTGATGGTATAACACTTGCTGGTAGAGTCCAACTGACCAATGAGAAGATGGAAAACGACATAGAATAATTGCACGACCAGAGGCAGCGGCAGTTGATGATGGCTTCACTTTTCTGCTATGGATGCGCAATGTGTGTGAACGAGAATTCTAAGCGAATAATGAAGCCATACGCGCCAAAGCTTTTGTGAAACGCTATTTTCCATAGAAAATAAGAGCGTATAGTACATTTTTAAGCTAAAATCAATTTTTATATTAAAATAAATTCCATCCATAAATGTTTATTGAAATATGGATTTCAAAACATGTTTGGCATGAAGGCATTTATGACTTCAACTATTTAGTATATGACATTAATGGCATCCAAAATAATCATCTTGGAACACAGTTTTATTTATGTTTACTAAAATACTTTTAAGATTTTAAGGTTTGTATTATAAAGCAATCAAAAGCATTGTATCACAAGTGGCTTATGAACATCATGCTCAATGCTGGAATTTGTAATCTCTAATAGACACCGGGTGTCTAGTCTGTTGTTTTGTACTGGATGAGTGATGAATTGCCATATTGTTTCCTTATCTTAGTGTATTCGAGTACCAAACATGAAAACTTCTCGGACACTGGTGCCACCTGCATGGCGAAACGTTTCAAATTGGCCTGAAGCTGGACAGTGGGCGAAAAGTTGTTAATTACAACCAGGTTTTCTGGATCGATAACGATCGACCAAATCAAATGCTGAGGAAATCAGAAGAGCGAAAAATGCTCAATTTCCGCGCGAAGGTGGCCTTTAATTGGTCAGAAAGGTAACGCAACGGCTTCACCTCGACGTAAGAACGTGTAATTTTTGGGAGTAATGGCGAACCATGGCACGTGATGCATCCCGGATAATCTCGTCGTGGCAAAGGCGGATTGGAAAATAAGAGGAAATTCACCTCAGGAAAAAAAAAACGAAATGAAATATGAAAAAAAAAAAGCGTCAGATATAGGAGAAGGTGGACCATTCGAGAGAGCCCAAGGCGCTTCATGTTAGAGAAAGACAGGGGTGTCAGTGGGCCGCTTTTAATAACTATAAATTAAAGGGTTCCTGCCAGAGCCAGGTAGGTCATTTTCACAGGTTGTTCAGAGATGGTAATCTGCGGTGGAGGGAAAGGGGGTGAACAACTTTACATGGCGTATGCATGTGTATATGCTGCAACCTTGCCCGGATTAAGGTATACCATCTGACGGTGCAAATTTGTGATGGCTACCCCATGCTGTATATTTCTGTTTTCATTTCTAAAGACTTGGCTGGCATGACTTAAGATGATAGCCATTGTTTTTTCAGCGAATCATGGATGAATGTAGCTAACACATTTCTGCACATGATTAGAAAAAGTTTGTATACGACTATGTCCCAATATCAAAATATATGATATTGTGCTTAATGTGTAAAGAATCCTTAAGGTGGGTATCCACCAAAAGAAATTTACCACACAAAAAACATACACAACAAACATACACTTACAAACATTGA